>JAMZEH010000014.1:13622500-13895000 GCA_024699665.1 Ostrea denselamellosa
TTGCGTCTGGTGACTGTAGATGAGACTTGGGTTCATTATTATGAGCCAGAGAATAAAGCTCAGAGTCGTCAGTGGGTAGGCCGGGGTCCCCGAGGCCAAAGAAGTTCAAGACGCAACCATCTGCTGGCAAGGTGATGGTCACAGTATTTTAGGAGGCAACAGGCGTTATTATGTTAGACTTTTTGCCTTAGAAAGTACAATAATTGGAGAGTACTGTGCAAACTTGCTAGATCAGCTGAGAATCGCCATCCGTGAAAAGCGCCGAGGTAAACTCTCTAAAAGGTGTTTTGCTGCAACAGGATAATTGATTGATTGATTGTTGTTTTCCGCCACACTCAACAATTTTTCAGTTATCTGGTGGCGTCCAGTTTTTATTGGTGGAGGAGAGAACCCAGATACAATATATCCGGGAAGAGACTACCGACCTTCCAAAAGTAAACTGGCAAACTTTCTCGAGCGTTCGCTTCGTAACCGGGAGGTCGTGAGTTCGAGCCCCGCTCGTGCCATGACCGCGTCAAACCTAAGACAAAAAACAGGTAGTGATTGCTCCTTCGCCAAACGCTCGGCATCTAGAAGTGAGAATCACGGGTCTTTCGGATATGACCTTAAAAACGGAGGTCCCGTGTAACGGTAGGCGTTGGCACTTTAAAGAACCCTCACTGCTACGGCCCTGAGCGCTAAGCATTGGTCTAAATTTGTGGTACTTCACCTACAGCTGGTGACGTCTCGATATGAGTGAAAAATTCTCGACGGAACATAAAAACAAACAAACAATCACATATATCGGCGCGAGCGAGATTCGAATCCGCGCCGACTAGAGGTGAGAGGCTCTAACCACTTGGCCACGGACGCAACAGGACAACGTGAGAGTCCACACTTGCAAAGTTGCAATGGATGTTGTAGATAGAAACGGGTAGAATTAATACCACATCCTGCCTAATCGCCTGACCTAGCTCCTAGCGACTTCTTCCTATTCCCAAACTTGAAAAAGGATATCCGTGAACGTCAGTCTGACGGCAGTAGAGGAGTGGGTCAATGGAAAGAACCCTGATTTTTTCAGTTCTGGGCTGATGTCACTTGAACACCGTTGGTCTAAGCGCATCACACCAGAGGGCAATTACATCGAGAGAAAAAAAGAGGTGGATCTCAACCGGAAATAAGCTGGTTACTTACTGATTCACCCTGGTAGAATACCAGTAATCATCTGGTGCACAACATTGAAAATATACAGCTAATCAGTCAGATAGACAAAAAGCAAAAGAAAGTATGCACAGACCGAAGTTTAAATGACCCTTAAGGTATGAACAAACCCAATGACTTAACCAGAATGAATATGAGATAAATAGTTACAGATTCTGAACTCCACCTACTTGTTTGGTCATGTCCACAACACTGTAGCTATATTTTCTATTTTATATCTAGCTTAAACCCTTGTTTATCAGTTTTACATGTTAATTTACTTTATCACATACTAGGATTGTAGAGTTGACTTATTGTCATTATCAGATAAAACCCAAAACGCTTGTTAATGTTTTATGTAAATGAAAGTATGAACAGTATTTGAATAATTGTGTGTATTAATTATGTTATTGATATCATATACAGTGATTAGGAAGTCACTTGGACCTCCAAATTAAATGTTCCTTATATAACATATATGATTTAATCCGTCATGTAGAATACTTGACCTAAGACAAAATGAAATGTCGTTCATAATATCAAACTCATTATTGCGAATGTGTATGTAATCGTAGTTTTTGTCCAGTGCGACAACTTAAGGGAAGAATTATGAATGCACGTGGTTACTTCACCTCAAACGATAAACAGTGACTTATATGTTAAAGGGAAAAAAATTAAGTATTTACAAATGTATCGATTTGTTAGATCTTTGGTTGGGGGATGAAGGGGGTTGTCTCTTTGATGTATAGATGTATATAGGTTCAGCTTGATATAATTATATAAATCTTCATAAAATGGTCAATATGGAAATATAGGCCTATTCAAAACCATTACAAGTTTATTAACACTGATCACCTACATACACTTTAGACTGATCATGTTGTAAACCAATTATAATTTCTCGGGTAATTTTTCAGCTTGCCGGAAAGACCCCAAGAATATGCGATAGGTTGTAATCCACGCATCTATCGTTCTCGGCGCTTCGTCTTGGAAATTTCCATACGGCTGTTTTAAGACTAAAATCACGGACTGAGGAAATAAACAGCCATATTTTATATTTATATCCCAGTGACCTCGATTTAAACATTGGTCTTCCGCATATACACAGATATTTCATGGAACATAGATGCTAACAGCAAACTAACAACTCAGCTTAATGACCATTGGGATGACTTTAGCTTCTCCATCGTCAACTTCCCATATTTATGTAGCAATATTCCATTATCACCAGCAAATGGTATTTATGTCTCTTAACTAGCGCTTCTTCTGTTTATGGTCAGTTTTAAAATCGAGGCAGGCTACTGACAAATGAGTTAATGTTACAGGGGTTTCAAAAGTCTCGTTTAAAGACAACATTTTGTAAATGTCGCCGGATAGCTGAAAAATTGCTATGGCGACTATAAATAAAAAACAAACAAACAAACAAACATTTTGTAAATCTTATATTCGTTATAACAATTTAACTTACATGTACCAATATAACCTAACTACATGTATCATCGGGTAAAATGCTGTCTGACATGTTTCATACCAATTGAGTCCGTTCTTTGTACACTGATTTTGACTACGTATTACTCCGTTTACCGTTTAGGACTCGCGGTAGGTGTGACCATTTGACAGAGAATGCGTACTCTTTCTAGGCACCTGATTCTACTTCTGGTGTGTCCAGGGGCCCGAGTTTGCCCTGCACTGAATTTTATATTCTTTATAGAAGTTATGAGATTGATCACTGTTCGTTATTTTCATCTTTTCATTTATTAAACAAGCAAGATTTGACTATGACTTGCAGACTTCACCTCATATATGAAACAGTATTAAAGTTGGAAGCAGTAAATCCGAAGCAAGCGTTTCGGATTTGGCGAAATTTATTAGTCTATCAATATAGAATTTCCAGTGCTGTCACAGTTATGTTTCATATAATTATAAGATTTTATAAATTTCTCATCTGTTTCTCACAATACTTCTAACTGCTTGGTGTTTTCCACAAATTTTCTTGCCATTTACTTGAAAGCACAGAATTGCTTTTTGGAGCTAAAACACCGACACTTAATTAACGAGAGCTTGGAAGACTTTAAGTCTTCTATTAATATCTCTATGACGGTTCAGATACATCTGTCACTCAAGGCACAGGTTTTAGTGGAAGTTCATATCTCATCTTTGACCAAAATAACTTGTCGTCTGGACAGAGTACTCGTTTGCCCTCCACTCGAGTCTTCCAGGGATCCGATTTTAATTTTTCTCTAATGCTTTCATTCCATAAAATGTATATCACACGTCCATGCAGATTGTCACTAGATCGATGCTCTATCTCTGCTTGATCAGTCTCAAAAATGTTTTTATCGTCTTCGAAAAATTCACGAGTGAGTATGAAAATTATTCGCCTGCACTTCTTCATGTTAGTGACTAGATCATCATACATGTCACCACCTATATTAAGATCTCTCTCAGAGTAGAATATCTTATATTTTCGTTTTTGCTTTTCTTCTAGTTTTCGGAGAAACTTGGATCTGATCCATTGTCTTGCCTGAATATCATGCTCATAATGTGATATGTATATATCGTACTCCCGAGGTTCCTCCACGTCAACACGATATTTATCCGCCGGGTGTACGCCAAAAAATCGATACAATAGAACCTTGGTTTCGTATGGACATCTCCTGGCTGTGATGATTGCTCCGATAATTATCGCGATGAGAACACTCAATACCACGACTATAATAATGATATATTCGTAAGTGCATAAAAGTTTTTCAAGAGGGATTTCTTCACGTATGCGATATCGGTCATTGTCATGAACACACTGAATTTCATAATCATGGGCATTTGGGGAAAGATTAATCCAATCGACCATCCACGTCATGTTGCAATGACATTCAAATCTGTTGGAACTGATCCGAATTTTCTCCATATTTATATACTGGATTTCCTTCGGTACGTATTTAAGGTTATTATGAGATAAATCTAAATGATTTATGCTAGACATGGGTTTCAAAACACTCAGGTCGATGAAGGCAAGCTTATTATAGCTAATAGTTAAATTCACAAGTTGTCCAATATAACTCCTTTGTTCCAATGACCGGATATTGTGTCCATCCAAATGCAGAGAAATTTTTCCACTCTCGGTGGTTGGAAGTGTTACCGGAAGTTCACTCATACGTTTTCCATATAGATCGTACGTGAAGCTGCAGTTGACGAGTAAGTACCCGTTATAGGGCTGTTCTTGACACATGCATCCTGGAGGGCAGTCTTGTGTGATGTTACATACGAAATCGCTCAGCTCAACATCATGAAGAAAATCTGCTCCCATCAATGAGTAAGGCGTATGACATCGATAACGAAACTCCTCCATTTTGTAGAAAAAAAACATAGAGCCGTGCAAGTATTCGGCATACGGAAAAACTTTGCAATCACAGAAGAATGGATTATCTGATAAGTTCATTTTGTATGATAGAAATTCCGGAAATGTGCTTCCTTGGTAATTTGGATTGTACATATAAATCAAAGAGTCATTTAAAGTACTAATATTGTTATATCTAATAATGACGTCATGCTCGAATGGCTGAATTAAATCATAAGTCCAGTTAATTGAATTTCGGAACTCGAAGATGAAGTTATGTTGAAAGTCAAAAAGAACATCTATGCCGTCATTTGGATCTGTTTCCGGTATAAATGGCCAAGGTTCGAAATATGTTAATGAATTATAGGATAAATTAACAGTTTCTAGAACTCGTAGATTCTCTGGAAAAACATCTGGTCCAATAAAGCTAATGTTGTTAAACTGTAGATCTATGAAGCGAACGTTATCCAAGTGTTTGAAAGTTCCATCATCTATGCGTTCAAGGTGGTTATTTTCAATCATAAAGGACACTAATCCTCTTTTGAAATCCAGTAAATCTGGAGGTAAACTGGAAATTTTATTGTTAGCAAGTTTTAAGAATTCTAAGTTATAAAAATCAATAAAAGCATTTCCAGACACCTCTTCAATCCCGAGCCCCTCCATAGAAATGTAACTGACACTCTTGTTACAATCCCGAAGCGTGTCGTTTGTGACTATTTTCATGGGCGTTGTAAAAATCAGCTGTACACTGCTTCCGGCTACTTGTGGAGCTGGGCACGAAGAATACACAGCAGAGTGAAAGCTACACAATACTAAAGATGCATACACCAAGTAAACGGTGTATTTGCCCATCTTTACAGCAGTGTTATTGTGCCTTCGTCGAGATATCAAATCAACCTGCGGTCATGTACAAACATTTCGCATTTAAATGCTGCCTGTGTTAACTCAATTTGGGTTTTTGGAGGAGCGGGGAATACCCGAAGTTTTTAGTGCTAATTCGTCATTGGTCTATTATCGAAGCCAATATTCGCTTACCTTTAAATTGCAATAATAATGATTGAGTATTTCAACTGAAATTAGTTTTGCTAAAGTTTACAATGAGAGAACACGTCACGTCATTGTATGCACATTTCTTTAATCCAATGAATAGTCTTAACAGCGTATATAGAGACTTAAGAGATTTTCGTCACCTATCAGTGTACCTGAAGTTTTATTAAAACTCCACTGAAAATTTTACCTTTACACTGCTGCTTCATTAGCAATGTGCAGCGTTTTATCAAATTTTCGGTTAACCGCTAGACGTTGCTAAACAGTGTTAATCTAGCAGATCAGTCACTATTTCAGAGCTGATAGGAGTTTTGAATCCTAAGGTCATAACGGCTCGGGGTTTTACTATCATTAGAATACTGATCCTTTATTGTCTCTATTATCTGATTATCTTCAATATCAGCGAATTGCATGTCTTTAGTATCATGAGAACATATACTTAGTGGTAAATTGTGTTGTTGTTGGAATGACACGAATATCCAGTTTAACGCATCGACTGACGGAGATTTTACTGCAGTTGAAATACCGATATCTGCCTTTGAACTCCTGGGAGTTTGTGGAAGTTTCTGATGTCATAATCTTAGATCAGCCAGTTACCATTGACTAAACTTTGTCTCTTAAATGTAAACAGTCATTACATATTTCAATCAAATTGTTAATCAAAATTCTAAATAACAATCAAACCCAGTTTTAAAAATCCAGTAGCTGTTCTATCAAGCCCTAATCTTTACTCCTCGGGAAACTGTTAACTGCTGGGAAGGAAAAACGTCAAACGTATCGCATCACAACATATGCAAGAAGTGTGCACCAGTGTAAATCAAATGCGGATTCCAAGGAACATTTAGTAAATTTAAAATCACAAAGCTTTTCCCAATTCAACAGCATCAAAAACGTACTTCTTTTCGACACTTTGTACACCCATTCCTCACGATAAATTACGATAAATTACAGAGCAGCATTCTGAAATCATAGACAGCTGCTTCTTTACTTAGAAACATAACACGGAAATATCCATACCTTGTGCCCAGTCATCCAAAATTACTTTGTTGAACATCACTCTGACTCTACGTATACAATTACCCTGAAGTTGGTATAAAAAGATGCTAAAGTTCGTCATTGACAATATTTACGTAGTCTTTGGTGATCAGGTCTGCCAACACTTTTGGAATTCCCATGGGAACAAATTGTGCTTCCTTATTTGCAGACATGTATTTGTATTCTTAAGACGCGGACATTACTCAAAAGCTTCTACATGAGATGAAAAAATATCTTGCTGAGGCCTTCAATTAGATATATCGACGACATTTTATCTTTTAAAAATACTCATTTTTCCATTCATATGTCGATTCAATATATCCCAGTGAACTAAAAATAAATACACTATAGAAACGCAGAAACGCTTATGCTAAACGCATAAAATTTCAACATGTATCTACGAATTAAAAATGATCTTAAAAGACTTTCGCACTTGAGTTTTGCAGTATTTTTAATTTTTTGGAAGTATGTTTTTTTACTATATTGAAGCAGAATTATGAAACTAGAAAGATTTGTTTTTGATCAACAGTGTATTATACTTGACCTTTTCGTACTACAAAATTACTTAGGATTTATTCGCATCAACTTTAATTGTCTGTCAATTTGAACAAACATAAGCAACGCAAATTAATCATTACATTAAATAAATACACACTTACATGTATGTCTTCTAACAATATAAATATTAGAATGTTTTATTCTTATATAATGGTCTTTTTACACGGGGAAAATCAGCATAAAAATTGAGATATATTACGAGTTACAAAGCTTGTATTAAAAAGGGGGCATGGACATGTAGATTAAAAACACTAGTAAAGTTTCGTTATAGCAGTTCATTCTGAATGCAATTAAACAGTTTTTATAGTTCGTTTTGTTTAAACATGATATTTTCTACTAAGCAATCTATACGTAAACAAACACATGGCATGAGCCTTGTTTACATCACAAAGAATTGTGAACTCTTCATCTCTTTTGTAACTCAACAACTGACATAAAACATTTTGCTGACCGTTAGAAATGCCATAGTTAAGCATTGTAAACATCAAAAATGGGAAAATAAAATTTGAAAATTTTCAGTTCATATCATGTCCATGCCCCTATAAAAATTAGAATGCAACTTTAATCAACGAGAGTTATGAATCATATTGTTTTACTATTGGCCAAAATATTGAATTTTCATACAACTTTGAGTACATTTATATTGATATATATATATATATATATATATATATATATATATATATATATATCAACCAAAATAATGAATTTACAACTTTGAATTAGTTTCAGTCTACTATTTGTGTCATAAATGACAAGATCGAAATTTACGTCTCGGGGTATAAATATATTAACGATCAGAGACTATAAAATCATGCAGATTTAGAACATTTAGTTTAAACAGTCCTTCAGTTAAAAACTGTAGTACTTTTCTAACGCTTTCAAACTTTGAATCGACATATAAAAAAATTCATTTGGATAGATTTAAATAATAAATGTAGAATATGTTTCAATGAAAAAAGTATTGAACCATCACCTTTACAGTTATGAAATCCTGCGAAGAAGTGCTTAAAAGCTGAGGAACTAACTTCCTTAAGATTCTACTTTGTGTAAAAAGTTTGTTTCAGAGTCGTCTGCAGATGAAACGTTACATCATTTCCAATCTTCATATGCGTCTTGCATACAAACAGCCACTCAAGATGACTGGATGCAAAACTAACAGAAAAATTAAACGATAATTTCTTACAGTTACATTAATATCCACAAATAGACTGAATTTGAATTGGTATGAATTCTTCAAAATTCAATTGTCATTGTGCACATGTGCATGATACATGCGGCACAGTACTGCTATTCGAAACACCCAAGGCTGTACACAAAGTCTTGAATACCTTGTAGAAGTACACTATGGATTTACGAATCTATCCTGATAAAACGAAAGTTGTTGTATTTAGATGTGGAAAAACTTCTGTGGAAAATGGAATTACGAAAATAGTAAAAGAATGTGCGGCTTTTTGTTGTTTTTGTCTTCGAATATTTGGGATAGATACTCAACTTATTGAAACAATCTTTGGAAATTATTGTATTTAACATTCTAAAGAGAAAAAAAACACAATGAACAAATATAATCCCTGTAATTCTGTATATCTATTGTTAATTTGTGCTGTTTGGATTTGGACTTCTAAGATTTTGGACTTTTGGTAATAAAAACTAAACTATATAGATAAATTTAAGATGCGCCCTTGATGAATAGTTTGACAAGACTTTATCTTAGGATGAAATGAATAAAAGGGTATTTCTAAAACAAACATTCCGCCGGTCAAGTAATAAAACCCAATCATTACTGTACGTTCAATTGGGTTTTAATGTGGTCAAAATTGTTTTAAAAGACTAGCCATAAAACAGCATGATGTATAATCTTGAGAAGTTTTAAATCAACATAAGGAGTTTAAAAGTATCTTTTCCACCGGATTTTTGTGAATGGTATAAACATTAACACTATTTCCGTTCTTCTCATTCAGCAAAATTTAAATCTCCAATCAACTAATAAGTGCCGCGTGTGTATAGTGGATATCCTTTTTTTCGAATCTTGGGTATAGAACATGAACATTCTGAGCGTTACTTTGTTTTATATTATTTGAACCAAATTTTCAACTATGTTTTGCAGATACCATATGCTTCAAAATCATTAGCTTTTGTTAAAAAGACACTACAACTCATTTTGCTCAAAAATCATGAAATGACAATTTTCCGAGAGCTTTTCTAATTTTGTCGCATAGTTTAATATGTTGATTAAACATAGATATTGAATAGGTCAGAGATCGAACTCCAAGGTCAAATCACACTTCTCGAAATAATAAGGACTTGCCATAAAAATCTATATTCACAACATAAACTCCTACACTTGAATAGTACAGAAAATTTTGAATAAGTTAGGGGTGTTTTACAAAGTAGGTCAGACTCCAAGGTCAAAAGATCAAACACCACTGTGTACAAAGTCTTGCCTTAAACAATGCATATACAAAATATGAAAGCCCTACCCAAGATACTTCCGGATATATTTAATAGGTTATGTTTTCTTATAAGTAGGTAAAAAAGTTCAAGGTCACAAGGTCAATCGTTATGATATAAAACGAAATATTGATTGATTGCTTATACATTCTTTAACGTCCCACTCGAGAATCTTTCACTCACATGGAGACGTCACCATTGCCGGTGAAGGGCTGCAAAATTTAGACCTTTACTCGGCGTTTATGGCCTTTGAATAGGGAAGGATCTTTAACTTGTCACACCTACTGTGACACGGGGCCTCGGTTTTTGCGGTCTCATCCGAAAGACCGCCCCATTTAGTCGCCTCTTACGTCATGTAAGGGGTACTGAGGATATATTCTAACAATCCGCATCCCCAACCCGGTTCAAATGAAAAGTCTTGCTATATCAAATATATATACAAGATATACCTTAAATTGGACAGTATGAGTTGAAAAGGTAAGATTTTATTAAAAGTATTAAAAACAGGCCAAACGTCCAGGTCAAGGTCACAAGATCACACACCATAGCATCACATGACAAGAAAGGTCTTTCGGTCACGGTAGCTAAGTGGTAGAACGTTCGCGTTGTATTCGAGAGGTCGTGAGTTCGAGCCCCGCTCGTGCCATAAACCTAAGACGTAAACATAATGTAGTAATTACTCTTTCGCCAAGAAGAATCACGGGTCTTTCGGATATGCATGTCTTCCCAATGAAGCAACACTTTATACCGCCGAAGCTAAGGCTATTCAGCTTGCGTTTGAGTACATTATAAGTTCTAATGTCAAATATTTAACTATATTTCCAGCCTCCTCGTCTTGTCTATAGTCAATTAACAAAATGAATATGGATCATCCATACATTTGAGATATTTCAATCCAGCATATTTCCTAACTAAACAAGTTGAAATAGTTGAGTTCTGCTGGATTCCGAGTCATGTTTGTATCCATGGCAACACCAAAGCAGACAACGCGGCAAACGATACACTTAAATATGATATTGTATACTTTCAAATTCCCTACACTGATTTAAAATAGATCATAAAACTATATGTAAATTCTCTTTGGCAAATCTATTGAAACTTTTGTGACACAAATAAATTTCCTTCTATCTGAAACAAAGTAAATAAATCGTATAAAGTCATACTGAAACGCAAAGGCGTCATTATTTCAAGAATACACGCCGGGCATTCAAAATTGACATATTCCTAACTACTTAACAGAGAAACTCAGCCCGAATGTATGTCTTGTGACTGCCCATTAACTATATATCACATTCTTTTAGAATGTAGTGAATTTACCCATACGAAATAGACTTTTTGATAACATGCAAACAGTGCAAGAACTTTTTACAAATACTGACTATCAAATCGTTATAAAATATTGACAATAATGCGACTTTCACAGAAAACATGTCATAATATATAGTTTATATTCACAAAATTCATTATATTTTTACCTGTGTATTTATTTTTAGCTTTTATGTCCGTCGGATGGGACGTTAAAATGTGCCTCGTGTGAAAGATCACAACACCGTTGGCAAGAAAAAGATCGTTTCCCTGATTTTCGAAAAAGAGTAGGCCCACTGGGGCTGTCAAGGAAACTTCAACATTCACAACCAAGCATATTTCAGTTAATTAACCACCGTAAAATGGCTGAAATATTGCCAAAACGGTGTAACACCCAAAACAATCCATAAATCTTTCGGATATGACCTTAAAACGGGGTACCGTGTCTCTGCAACCTTTGTAACGCTAATAACCCTCACTGCTACGGCCCTGAGCGCTACGCATAGGTATATATTGATGATATTTATCTACAGCTAGTAACGTCTAAATATAATTGAAAAACTCTCGACGGAACGTAAAACAAATAATCAATACAATCTTTCCGTAAAGACATGTATATACAAAATATGAAAGCCCTAGTTTAAATAGTTCAGGAGATATCTTTAAAGATTTTTAGGTCACCTTAGTCATATAGTGACCTATTGCTGTTGGTCTTCGTCGGTCGCCGTCCTTTAACAATTTTACATTTTTTTACTTCTTGAAAACTACGAGGCCAATTGTTATCATTATAATGTGAGCCATCTCTAAGATAACAGGAAAATAAATTGTGAAATTTATGACATTACCATCCCTGGGGCTCTATGGGCGGGGTCCAATATGCTAAAATAACTTCTGCTCCAATTTCACTCATGTGCGAGAAACACTAAATGTATGGTTAAGATGTCCATGAAGCCCTCTATCAAATTGCGAAATTCATGGCCCCTGGATCAGAGGTTCAGACCCTAAGGCTGGCCCAATATGACCATATAGTGAAATTGTATTAAATGTTAGAAAATTGTCTTCTCTACATACACATTTGAGTAAAACTAAATGCATGACTATGATGTCCATGAAGCTTTCTACCCAATTTATGGAAATCATAGCTCTTGGGTCAGGTTCTCAATCCCTTGTGCAGACAAAATGATTGATTGATTGTTGTTTTCCGCCACACTCAACAATTTTTCAGTTATCTGGTGGCGTCCACCCGGGAAGAGACCACCGACCTTCCGAAAGTAAACTGGCAAACTTTCTCACATATATCAGCGCGAGCGAGATTCGAACCCGCGCCGACTAGAGGTGAGAGGCCTTGTGGTTTTGAGCGACGACAAAATGATAATTAGAGACTGTATCATGTCAATAACATGAAAGAAACGCGGATAAATAATTTGCCAATTACATACTGATAGAATGGAATACACAAAGAGGAGTGCATATATAAAATGCATTCTTGCAAAATGCAAGTAATGCACGTAAAAACAGCAAGATTGCCTCTGACAGCTATTTACCTGTGCACTTACAAAAGTGTTAGATTGCTCTTTATTCTGATAAATAATAAATTTCACTTGTATTTCGACAGTTACAATACGTGGTGATTCCATTACACAGACTGCGACACGCATCACCGTGCCTATCAGGACGTCTTCAATCGGGATATATAATGCATCAAAGCCTGTATTGAATGCTTGACTGCTCAGGTTTTCTGCAATTTGTACAGATCAAGAACCTGATTATGCATGCACGCTGTACATCTGTTTGGATATATTGCATGCACAATTCAAACTTTATAGATGATTACATACAAACATGACCGATAATCGGGTGAAAATATCGGTATTACATGCACAATCCAAAGGAAAGAAAGGAAGAAACAAAGAAACCATATTAAAATGGGGAATATATAGTGTTGTTTTCTCGGGAATCACAATTATTTACCATCAGTTTTCATGTACATATTCCGAGAGAGAGAGAGAGAGAGAGAGAGAGAGAGAGAGAGAATCCTACTTTGATATAAAATTTGTCATTTCACAGAAGGAAAGAAAATTAATCACTGGTTTAGCACAGGCAATTATATCTCTTGGATTCATATTTACTATTAAAAGAGTAAAAGTACATGTAAAGAACTAAAATATAGAGTACCGAAGTTTGCTGTTAAAAAACCAGTAAACCATATGGTATAAAATTCTACTCTGTATTCTAATATGATCACACATAACCAATCTACATTACTACCAAAGTTGATCCCGAAATTCAGTATACTTCCCATACTTTTGGGTCGAGTTTTAGCTGGGCCCTGGCACTGTACGACTGAACAGAATGTTTGTGCATTGCAACAAGCAGTTACATAGAATGTGAAACATTAGATATCATTTCTAAGTTGAATTTCTTACTTCAATTCATAAACCTAAGTCCGTAATAGCTCCAAGTGACTGAAAATGTTAAAACCGTCTGCACTTTCACTTATCACAACCTCACTAACTACCCCAAAAGGATAAGAACCCATTTAGAGTCTCAAATATTAATTCTGATGAATAATAATTCATCATAGAATAAATTAAGCTAATAGCATGTCTTTGTAAAGCTACACAGCCCTTATTATGTCTATTTCTATCCAAATCACATCAACAAAGGTGTTTGACGATTTTTAATCATGAAATTAATGTAGATATTTAGTGGTACCAGTCAAAATGGCTGTGATAAGTGAAAAGTGCAGACGGTTTTACATTTTCAGCTAATTGTCGTCTTTTTCGTTTTGTCGTCTTTTCGCCTCGAAAAGACAACAAAACGCCAAGCGAAAAGACGACATCTCTTTGTTTCTAATAAACGAGCTTGTAATTTTCCAGTATTGATACCTAAATATTGTGCCAATGTGAGGATTGCACACGACCGCACCTGATAAACTACAGGGCTCTTACACATGCGTGATCCAGTTGACCTCCGATTCTTTATTGTTTGAATTTCCATCAAAATTGTATCTAAATGATAAGCATTTTAAAATTTGACTTGAAAATTCCGCTCCTCTACGAGTCATTCCAAACACACATTTTTTAACAAAAGTTTTTAGTTATGAAAACCTGTTCTTAATCGCCATGTTCAGTACAAAAAATTTTAAGGATGTTTTCCTTTCCACTCTCTCAGAAAACGAAAAAACGTGTCGGTTCTTTCTTTGTATACATGTACTGCAAACGTCTTTTCATTATTAAGCCTTGTTGGTAATCTAAAAATAAATTTAAAGGCGTATTGTCAAAGATCAATGTGACCTTGGAATGGTTGGGTATTTCCCATTTGTCGTACACCTCACCTGAAACGGGCGTATTTACGCAGTGTGGTAATGAAATTAGAATATCATATGTCCTTCTTTAGTTAAACTTGTTTGATCAAATTCAATCAAAATATTAGATATGACCCACGTGTTTCCGGTTAAGGTTGCGATCGATATGCATAAATACTCTCATATTTGTGTACATTAGATTAAAAGTGGTCCATATATGTACATACACGTGCTTCAGGACAGAACTGAAATTCTGGATAACTTGAATGAAAATAGCACAATTAAAGATTTTTTGAAAGTTGAATTAAGTGAGAACTTGATGAAAATGTTATTCCAAACTGAGCACTCTATACAACAGCACAGTTACTGCAGTAACACCCAGCGGAATCAGACCACGTTCATATCATTCAAAAATCATCTGATGGAATCCATATAAACATACAAATCAGAGTACCTCCCTTCAAAGTGACAAAAGAATGTAAACTCCAAGGGTTTCAGTGCAGAATCATAGACAAAATTTTAGGTACAAACTCATTCTTGTTTAAAAATAAAAAGAACAGACTGTAAATATTGCAACTTTTGCCACTCTGAGGAAGAAACAATAGAGCAGCTTTTATGGGACTGTGATTGTTAACAATTATATCTTGTAGCATTCACACATCATTTGGAAGACAAAGTTGATAGACAGATAGCAATTACAAAGACATCCTTTATTTTACATTGTACTGAAAACAATAGTGATATACAGAAAGCGTTATGTTTATACTGCACTGAGAAATGTTTAAACTTTGTTAGCTACAATATCACAAATGAGATTTTTCTATGTAACACCTACCTATATCTCATAAAAGTTTGATACTCGAAAGAACAGATGAACTTGCCCCCCCCCCCCCCCTCTCTCTCTCATGATAATAAGACTTGATTGACCTACATGCATTCAAGTGCTTTATTATGTATACAAAAACCAAACAAACAAAAAAAAAAAACACCAAACAAACAAAACCCAAACAAACAAACAAAAAAAAAGAGAATGAAATCGGGGTACCTTGCGCATAGCAACTAATTGACCTCACCCCAATGAAACGTGTTTTTATCCAATTATTCATTACCACCCCTTCAAAAAATACTTAAAAGATAAGCGTATTTTTTAAATTAAAAATTTTAGCTGGAGATCTAAACTTGAGCGTAACATGGTTGATACTCCCTCTTTCTTTATTTTTCCAATTTTAATAACTATACATAAAATACACGTTTAAAACTTTCATGTTAATGAAAATTTGTTTTACACAATCTAAGCGTGTTTTTATGTTGAAATGAAACAATGTTTGGGGGTGCAGACCTACACTTGCACAGGTCTATGAATCAAACAAGGTTGCTAATCCATATCAGTGTCAACATTAGTTCTTTTGACATTTGACCCGCTTCTGAAATTGTTTTGTTACACATGTAAACAATGCAGTCAATTCGAAACATCCAAAAGGACATTCTGTAACTGACTGTATTATAGCTAAAAACAACAGGTGTTTATACTTAATGTTTACATTCTTATTTTGGTAATACAGATGGTAAAAATAAATTCAATTGAAATCGATTACAAAACCAATAGTTTTGAAAATAAGAAATTATATTCAAAGGGGATACAACCCCGTGGGGATTCGGGTTGTTAGAATAGATCCTCAGTACCCCTTACTTGTCGTAAGGGGCGACTAAATGGGGCGGTCCTTCGGATGAGACCACAAAAATCGAGGTCCCGTGCCACACCAGGTGTGGCACGTTTAAGATCCCTCCCTGCTCAAAGGCCATAAGCGCCGAGCATAGGCCTAAATTTGCAGCCCTTCACCGGCAATGGTGACGTCTCCATATGAGTGAAAGATTTTCGAGCGGGATTTGTTTGTTTGTTTGTTTGTTTTACGTCCCGTCGAGAATTTTTCACTCATACTGAGACGTCACCAGCTGTAGGCGGGAATGTTAAACAATCAATCAAAGGGGTTTCTAAAAATGAATATATAGTTCCAAAACACGCCTTCCTTTGCACGTAAAACAAAGAGAGAATCCTTAATTAATCTGTGATACTGGACACAGAACCAAGGTATAATATAGGATAGAGAATCCTTAGTCATTCTGTGATATTGAACACAAGGCAAGGTAACCTATGGGATAGCTTAATTGTACACTGTTCAATGCCCCTCTTAAAAATCTTTCACTCATCTGAAGGCGTCATCTATGCAGGTGTTCGGTGCTTAGGGCCTTTTAGCAGGGTGGGATTTTTATCGTGCCACACCTACAGTGACACGAGGCCTCGTTCTTTGCGATCTCATCCGAGGGACTCTATAGCATAGAGAATCCTTGGTCATTCTGTGATACCGGTCGCGGTAGCTCAGTGCTTAGCGCGTTCGCTTCGTAACCGGGAGGTCGTGAGTTCGAGCCCCGCTCGTGCCAAACCTAAGACGAAAAATAGGAAGTGATTGCTCCTTCGCCAAACGCTTAGCATGTATAAGTGAGAATCACGGGTCTTTCGGATATGACCTTAAAAACGGAGGTCCCGTGTCACGGTAGGCGTTGGCACGTTTAAGAACCCTCACTGCTACGGCCCTGAGCGCTAAGCATAGGACTCAATTTGTGGTACTTCACCTACAGCTGGTGACGTCTCAATATGAGAGAAAAATTCTCTACGGGACGTATATCAAAAAAGAAAGTTGTGTCGCAAGTTGCACTTCGAACAACGGCTCTGTGATTGGAACTGGTCTGTGCTTTTGTGTGTACTGTGAGGATGACGTGTTTCTGGGTGGACCACGACGTCTCCGAGTTTGTTGTTGACTGTGAGTGTTATGACTAGTACCATCTGTGCTTTTACTTTCTACGTGTTTATGAGATAAAGACTGATCCTTAATCTGTGATTTTACCATCTCACTGTGTTGCTCTCTCAATAGCTCCTTCAAGCTTCAAATCTGCTAACCGGTCGCGGTAGCTCAGTGCTTAGAGCGTCGCTTCGTAAACGGGAGGCCGCGTGTTCGAGCCCCGCTCGTGCTAGGGCCGCGTCAAATCTAAGACGAAAAATAGGTAGTAATTGCTCCTTCGCCAAACGCTCGGCATTTAGAAGTGAGAATCACGGGTCTTTCGGATATGGCCTTAAAAACGGAGGTCCCGTGTCACGGTAGGCGTTGGCACGTTAAAGAACCCTTAGTGCTACGGCCTTGAGTGCTAAGCATAGGTGTAAATTTGTTGTACTTCACCTACAACTGGTGACGTCTTAATATAAGTGCAAAATTCTCTACGGGACGTAAAACAAACAATCAATCAATCAATTAAATCTGCTGTAAGTTAAATTTTCTCAGAAAGTTCACGATCTAAAATTCCTGGCACTACTCTATCTCTCTGGTTTGGTCATCCTTATCCTTAAACTTACAATGTTCAGCAATCTCATATGTATTCCAAACGAAAGCTTAAACGTTCTTGCATGGATTGTGTCTACACTTATGAAACTTAGCACGCTCATGAATTATGTTGTGCTTTGGCACAAAATAGTCATCAAATTTCTTGAGAACTGGTGCAAACATTTTTCCATCCTCTTGATCATGAAATACGAATGATTGATTGATTATTGTTTAACGTCCCTCTCGAGAATCTTTCACTCATATGTAGACATCACCATTGCCGGTGAAGGGCTGCAAAATTTAGACCTATGCTCGGCGCTTAGGGCATTTAAACAAGGTGGGATCTTGAACGTGCCGCACCTGCTGTGACAAGGGGCCTCGGTTTATGCGGTTTCATCCGAAGCACCGCCCCATTTAGTCGCGTCTTACGACAAGCAAGGGGTAATGAGAATATATTCTAACAACCCGGATCCCCACGGAAATCAAATACGAATGATTTAAAAACATGTTCAGCCTATTTGCCCACCATATAAATCAGGGTACTTATCTGTACACCTTAAGTTTCTTTCCTAACTTGGTAGCTTCTTGGAATTGTAGAAATCGCTGCTTCCATTCGGGCCACTCCGAAGGATTTCCAAAGTTTAAGCTTTCCGGTGGATTAAATCGCATTGCCATGATGCTGAACTAACTAGATATGTGTACAAGTTTTAGATCAATTTGATCATTTTGAAATACCCCACTTTTGACACCATGTTTCGTTAGGAAATAAAGGAAAAGATTGGGGGTAATTTCAACACGTGCTTTATCTAGCCATTGCGATTAACTACAACATTAAAAAATGACGTAATACATAATACACACATTACCAGGGTTGGATAAGACTAGAACCTAAGGATTGGGTAAACATATATAACCGTGTGCTTTGTGGATAAAAAAGCGTAAACTGCACCAAATTACATTATATCGTATAATATAGGTCAAAATTAGCTTCATTCCTTAAATATTTGAACTCTGGAATAAGACTTCACAAGAAAATCCCAGTGACTAAAGGATGATCTATATTGTGTTTTTTCCCGATGAAAAGACGAAAGGTTAGGGGTATTCCGCGAGATTGTGAGAAGTGAGTTTTAGATAAATGATTGTTGTTTGTTGAACTACCCACAAGGACAAACATTATTCATTCCCTATGCATGTCATCAGAGGTAATAGTAACCTGCTAGAAAGATGTACAATTAGTACCATGAGTCTGATTCTGAAATTGAAGAATGTACAGACCAATATACCAGTATTTGGGAGTTTGTATGGACCAGTAAAAATTACACTCAAAAGAGACTGTAAACCATATTGTCTTACTAAAGCGCGAAGGGTTGCATTCCCCTTATTGCTCAAATTACAAGCTAAGCTCCATCGTCTGGAAAGTGAAGGAATCATAGAGATTGTGGAAAAACCTACAGACTGGTGTTCACCAATGGTTCCAGTCGTCAAGAAAAATGGAAACACACGAATGTTTAGATCTAAGGATGCTGAATGATGCGGTAAAGGGAGAACATTATATGTTACCCAATCTGGACGGCATAGCACCAAAGCTCACAGGAGCACAATATTTCTCAAAGTTAGATACGTCCATTGGCTTTTTACCAAATACCACTTGATCCGGACAGTTGTGAACTTGCCATCTTTATAACTCCAAGTCATAATTGATGTCATTCTAATTTATGGCACCGGTAAACAGGAACCTGATGCTTGCCTAGATTCAATATTGCAGACAATTTATCATAGTGGTTTAAAACTAAATTGTGACAAGTGTGAATTTTGTAAACCATAAATCGAATAATTTTGGACATATTATTAGTGTTAAGGGTATCCAACTTCGTACCGGCAGAATAAAGGCTATCAAAGATATGCCATCACCAACCAATGTTGCTGAGTTACATCGTGTTGTAGGGATGATAAACTATTTGGTCAGATTTCTACCCAACCTAGCCAGATTTGCTCGACATCTAATTGCATTGACATGGGACTATGTTCAAGAAGAAGCATTCAACAGAGTGAACGAACTACTCACCAACACACCTGTTCTTAACTTCTATGACCAATCAAAACCAATAGTTGTAAGTGCTGGTGCCAGCAGCTATAGACTGGGGCTGCATTGTTTCTGGAAGAGAATGGAGAACTCAAACCAATAGCAAAGGGCCTCCGTGGCCGAGTGGTTAGAGCATCGGGCTCAAAATCACAAAGCCTCTCACCTCTGTCGGCGAGTGTTCGAATCTCGGCCGCGGCGTTATGTGAGCAAGTTTGCCAGTTTACTTGCGGAAGGTCGGTGGTCTCTTCCCGGGTACATTGTATCTAAGTTCTCTCCTCCACCAACAAAAACTGGACGCCACCAGATAACTGAAAGATTGTTGAGTGTGGCGGAAAGCAATAAATAATCAATCAAACCAATACCATATTGTTCCCACAAGCTTACAGTAGCTGAGGGGAGATATGCTCAGACAGAAAGAGTGTTTAGCTGGACTCTGGGCCTGTGAAAAGACCCGTGATTCTCACTTCTAAATGCCGAGCGTTTGGCGAAGGAGCAATCACTACCTCTTTTTCGTCTTGGGTTTGACGCGGCCATGGCACGAGCGGGGCTCGAACTCACGACCTCCTGGTTACGAAGCGAACGCTCTAACCACCGTGACTCGGCATTTAGAAGTGAGAATCACGGGTTTTTCGGATATGACCTTATACACGGAGGTCCCGTGTCACGGTAGGCGTTGGCACGTTAAAGAACCCTCACTGCTACGGCCCTGAGCGCTAAGCATAGGTCTAAATTTGCGGTACTTCACCTAAAGCTGGTGACGTCTCAATATGAGTGAAAATTCTCTACGGGACGTTAAACAAACAACGAAACAAGTGTGTGTGTGTGTGTGTGTGTGTGTGTGTGTGTGTGTGTGTGTGTGCGAGCGCGCACGCTCAGATGTGCATTGTATACAATTGCGTATCTTCTCATTACAATTTGTATAGGCATGATAAAAAACAGCTTAATATATAGATATTTAAGAATGCAATGTTTGAGATATATACCACGATGCCATAAAATGGGAAACATAAAGGAACCACAAGACTTGATTCTGTATATCAAGTTACGATGTCGTATAGTGTATACTAAGAATTACATAATTATTAACATAGATACTTAATGAACTTGAAATTGTACCGCGCAATCATGCCAGATATGGTTTTATAGATGAATTATCGTAGAAAGAAACTCGCGCCGATATATGTGAGAAAGTTTGTCAGTTTACTTTCGGAAGTTCGGTGTGTTGAATGTGGCAGAAAACAACAATCGATCGTAGAAGGAACGATAGTAAAATTTAATACATTTGCATTGCGTATTCCCTGGAAATGACCAGCATTCTCTGAAGGGTGTCATTTCGTGGTACGTGTTCCGTACATCATTAGTTACAGAATTAAGCCTATCCATGAAGTGCAATCAAGATTTGTAATTTAAATATATTTACAGTTTTATATACTATATGTAGTAATGTACAAAAACAGCTTGAAAAAAACCTTTTAGAATACAATCATAATAAATTTATACTCGAGTAACAATATTGGCATCATAATGATATACATAATACAAAATGATATCGATATTTTCATTGTCGCAGCCACGGCTACCGACTCCTTGAGTACCGTACCTATTTCAAACGGCTATGAAGTAATGTGAACGAAGACAATAAGCGTGGTTTGCGACAATGGGATATTTATGATTATGTGAATATAAATTATCTAAAGGAATAAATTTTATAGTAAATTACATGTATGTGAGCTTCGTTTAATACAGGCTCCCGCCAATCACTTGATATCTGCCAGTGTTATGTCGGCACCAGCTGCGCTGGGAATATCCAAGTTATTCTGGCCGGAAACCAAAGAGAGCAGAAGAGACACTTCAAACGACGCATGCGTAATAAAAAGGTATCAAGTTCAAAATGAACTTTGAATACAGTGTATATATCATTATCGAAATTAACATCATTGTGGAAGTAATTCAAAACTAGAACTGTCCTAACGGGACCTAAGAACACCCCACCCCCCGGCCACATTGGATGGTGGGAAATAGTGAATTTGTCCTCATTGAAGAGTAAACTCATCCATTTGACGTGAAGAAGAGAAATTAATTAAATACAAGACTATATATATGTCACAGTTGCAATTTGAGATTTAATTAAATTATATTTATGCGCTTTTAATTATTAATATAACTATTTCGATTGGCGCGCATAGCCAATTGAATGCAAACCAGTTTTTCAGGTGTGTGAGCGAGTATGAACGTTACGCATTGTACAGGTTGTTATTTCTATTTTTAGTCCAGTTCTACGTTTGACTGACCAGGACCTGAGTTCAGAATATTGCTGACGAATGGGTTTCACTGAGTACTATTTAACTATGCATGTTTATTAACCCACGCATATAAAATAAGAAACGCGCCAAAAATCCGCACGTTTAGCTGAATACCTTCACGGTCATTGGCAGTTTATTTCATATTGAGAACTTTATATCGATTCACTCGATTTATTATTATTTTAAACTGATAATACTGGATGCCTGGTAAGATTTACATTGATTTGATAATTTATTTATTTGTTAAATACTAGTATTGTAAATTTACCGGCGGTCGTATTCTAAATGGCAAATCGTGTTTTGTAAATGTCTTTGTTTTCTGTTTTACGTGTGTCTGTTTTCTTGTGTACGTGTTTGTGAGATTGTTTTCTTATTTTCTAGGTTTATATATCCATTCGATTCATATGTAAATAAAATTGTCTAAGATCTACCCAGTTTTGTGTTGTCTGACCAAAACAGCGACCCTGCGACAATGGCGCCCAACGTTAGTGAACTAATGTCACTATAGGAATGGAAACCAGGATCCAGTGAAAATCTTTCGACTGAGGGACGAGAGGACATCGCAACAACGCACAAGGAAGTTTTGCGAATGCCGATTTCTTCCTCGGGATCCGCCTAGGTGATACGTGCGCACAATGCATTCTTCAGTCTGATATACACGTGTATTATAAATATTCTAGCTAGCTATATAAACTATTTCCAAACAATCCTTTTAATGGAAAACAACAGTTTCCCGCTCGGATATTCAACGATCCGTACGTACGACATGTGATGAACATTTTGAGTCGTGTTTGACAGTTCGTTCCTGGTGCTGTGATCCGAAACTCTCTCGTGTGAACGTGATCGTGGCTGATTTCAACTGTGTTCAGTGGTACCATAAAGTTTGTAGTGTTCACCATCACAGATATTATTTTGTATGCTTTTTGTCTTGTTTAAACTGTTTAATGTGTTATTTGTATGTGCTTGTTTTGTATAATATAATGTCTATGTATTTGTACTGTTGTAAGAAGCCGGCTGTGTGTGAGTGAAGCGTGTGTGAATTTTGATCGGGATCGAGATCCACTTACGTAGTTTTTGCTGTGGTAGGAAAACGTCGTGAGTCTTTGGTCTGTTTGAAAATTTATGCATGGGAATTTAGAGTGCATAATGTGTAAATAGCAACAGTTTGTTGACTGTTTAAGCTCTTTATTGTTTGCCATTTTGTGTATTGTCAGTTTGTATTTTTTTTCAGTAGATGTAAGCTACAACCTGCTATCACCCCCCCCCCCCTTTTCTAATGTGCAATTATAGATATAAATTTTCTTATTGCATGTCACGAGTTCATATTTGCAGTGTGTACTAACACAGCGACAACGGAAATTCATGAATCTATGGACAGGGAGTATGACTTCGTACATTGTGTTTACTCTATGACTTCATTTCAGCTGCAGACGTTTACAGTGGTCATTATCAGTACTGCATGTGTATGTACGTGTACTTCTATTTTGTGAGTGTGCTTTGCGCTGCTGTTCTTTTTGCGCCAGAATTTGCGATAATGGCTGTAAGAAATACTGCTAATGAGTTAATGGAGCTTATAGAGGAAATCAATTCTGAGCAACATTTCAGAGTTATACCTAAAGATGAATATGAGAGATTGGTAAGAAGTGCATTTAAAACACCAGACTTTCAATCTACTGGTGCTAGACCCAAGTCTAATACTAAACTACCATCTTTTCCCCCAAGGTTAAGCTCTACCATGTTGTCTGACCATCCTATCTGTCCTAATACTAGCAGAGTGAAAATTCCTCCCTTTAGTGGCAGTGAACAAAAGGGAGATGTCAGTTTTGATGTTTGGTCTTATGAAGTTAGATGTTTAAAAAATCAGTTAACTGAAAATGATTTGTTACAGCTTGTTAGAAGTTCCTTAAAGGGTCAAGCACGAGAAATGCTCATTCCGCTCGGCGAAGGTGCTACGACTGACACCATTCTCGAAAAACTGGAAGATTTTTTCGGAAATGTCTCTACACCGGAGAACATAATGCAAAATTTTTACAGTGACCATCAGAAAGAAGGTGAGTCGATTGTTACTTTTGGTTCAAGATTGGAACAATGTTTAACAAAAGCTGTAAGATTGGGACATATTGATGCAAGTGTGAAAGACGCAATGTTAAGATCAAAGTTTTGGTCTGGTTTAACAAGTGCTCAGTTAAGAAATGCATCGAGACATAAATATGAAACTGTTCAAAATTTTCAATCCCTTCTTAGAGAAGTAAGGCAGATAGAGCAAGAGGAGAATAGCCTTAAATCTGTTTCAGGAACAGGTGCTACTATGGCAACTGTGGAATCATTAACTATTCAAAATTCTGAAATTCAAAATATGCAGAAACAGTTATCTGAATTGATTACTCACATGAAGAGACTGGATAGCAGAATTCATAAAATGGAACAAAATCAGACATTTGGTTCTAAATCTACAGACTCTTTTCAGACAAATTCCTCCAGTAATTCTGGAAATTACACTGGAAATTTTCGGGGCAAAAAGAAGGGACGAGGAAGTTATCCCCAGCAGCAAATGCCGCAACATCAGCAGCGGTTTCAGCAGCCATACAGTAGTCAGCAACAGCAGCAGAACCAACAAGCTAGTCAACAGTCTGGTAACATTACTGGGTTAGGAGCAGGTGGTACTTTAAACTAGTTTCATCTTCTGTTGCGGGGCAAATGGAAGATGTATTTAAGAAAAGCCCTACTTCTATGACAAATTCCTCAAATCTGTTGCATAGATTAGTTGGTGAATCCAATGATTCTGAGATAATTGTCAATGGCATAAAAACTAGAGCTCTTATTGACTCGGGGTCAATGGTTACCTGTATTTCAGAAGAGTTTTTCAAAAACATGAAACCCAAGCCACAGTTATTTAGCATTTCAGAATTTGGACTTAATGTTCAAAGTGCTAATGGCAGTGTTTTGCCATACAGTGGGTATATTGAGCTCGATATTTGTGTACCTTGCTTTGGAAATTCTACTCATTCTATTCCTACTTTGGTAGTTTCCCAGACAAATTATTCAAAGCATGTACCAATGATTATTGGAACTAATTTAATACGTTCTTGCAGGGATGCTTATGACCAGAATTCTATGGTAGATGTTCCTGATGAATGGCGAGTAGCTTTCGACAGTATGAATGACGAAACACTGGTGAAGACAACAAACAAATATACCATTCAAGTCGCACCAAACGAGACGAAAGTAATCAGAGGTTTGGCAAGAAATAACCACAATATTGTGTCAGGAATGACTGAACAAACAAATACTTCATTGTCAGGAGGTCTTATTATATGTCCTAGGGTTGTTTCCCTTACCCAGGGTAAACACACCGTTACTATTCCTGTTAGAGTATGTAACATTTCTGCCTCAGTTGTACATATACCACCGAAATCCCTTTATGTTCGGTGCACGGCGTGAAGATGGTGGACTCTTGGAATCCTGAGTCATCAGAACAAGGTAAGAAGTCCAACAAGTCTCTACAGGAATTGGACATTGAGCTATGCAAGGAGGACCTAACTACTGAACAAGTAAGTTACGCAAAACAGTTTCTCTCTCGTTGGACACATTTATTTTCAGAAGGACCAACTGATATCGGTAAGACCAGTATTCTGAAGCACAATATCAATCTCACTGACGACACTCCATTCAAGGAACCCTATAGACGAATCCCACCGGGAATGTATGCAGAAGTGAGGGAACATGTCAAGGAGATGTTGGATGTTGGAGCCATTCGACCATCTCAGAGCCCATACTCCTCCAATATTGTACTGGTTAGAAAGAAGGATGGAAGTCTACGCTTTTGTATAGATTACAGAAAACTCAACTCCAGAACCATCAAGGATGCTTACAACCTTCCACGTATTGATGATACGATTGACAGATTGGTTGGGTCTAAGTTCTTCACCAAACTGGATTTAACGAGTTCCTACTGGCAGGTGGAGATTGAGGAGAAAGATAAGGAGAAGACAGCTTTTTCGGTAAGTGGTGTTGGACATTACGAGTGCAACAGAATGGGGTTTGGTTTGACGAACGCACCAGCGACTTTTCAGCGCATCATGGAACGTTGTATGGGTGAGTTAAATCTTAGAGACTGTCTGGTTTTTCTAGACGACATTCTAGTGTTTTCACAGACGTTTGACGAACATATCGACAGATTGACAGCTGTATTTCAGAGACTTGAGAGACATAATCTTAAGCTTAAGGCTAAGAAATGTGAGTTCTTTAGAGAGAGTGTTACCTATTTAGGACATGTGGTAAGTAAGGCCGGAGTGGCAACGGATCCAGAAAAGACGAAGTCCATTTCAACGTGGCCAGTTCCTCACAATGTCAAGACACTACGAACATTTCTAGGATTCGCTGGATATTACAGAAGGTACGTGAAAGATTATTCAAAGATAATTAAGCCTCTTAACGATCTTCTAAAGGGACATTCAACGAACCCAAAGGAGAGAGGTAAGTCAAAGGTAAAACAGCCACCCTGGAGATGGGGAGATGAGGAAACACAGGCTTTTGAGAACATTAAGACGAAGCTGACATCACCACCCATCCTAGCATATGCTGACTTTGAGAAGCCTTTCATCCTATACACAGATGCGTCAACAAATGGTCTGGGAGCAGTTCTCTATCAACATCAGGATGGTGAGAAAAGGGTGATCGCGTACGCTAGTAGAGGATTAAAGAACAGCGAGAGACACTACCCCGCCCACAAACTTGAGTTTCTGTCCTTGAAGTGGGCTGTGACCGAAAAGTTCCATGATTATCTCTACGGCAGCACTTTTGAAGTCATCACTGACAATAATCCCCTCACCTATGTCCTCACAACCGCCAAACTAGATGCGACGGGCCACAGATGGTTAGCAGCCCTAAGCAACTTCCACTTCTCTATCCGTTACCGGAAGGGAGCAAATAACGCTGATGCAGATGGCTTATCGAGGAGAGAAGTTATTCCTGATGTGGTCCAGTCCATTTGTAATGCTCACACTACAGACCGACAAACTTGTCCATACCTGGAAAATGTATTTATTCCGGATGAGGTAAATTCCTCTGTTACTTGCATGGCTGTAGGTATTGTACATGGTGAGGCAGATAATGATTCAAACATTGCCAGTATTTCATTACCCGATACCCCACAACCTGATTTATGTCCTTTCTCAAGTATTGATTGGGTTAAGGAGCAGTCATCTGACAAAGATATCAGTCGAGTTTTACATTTTGTAAGACAGGGATATGTGCCTACTAGGTCAGAGTTAAAATCAGAGTCATTAGAAGTGTGTAAATATTTCAGAGAGTTGGATAGATTGTCTATTGTTAATGACATTTTGTATAGAACATCTGTTTTAAATCATGAGCATGTCAGACAATTGGTCTTACCAGCTACTTTCAGAGAAGCAGCATTTAGATATTTACATGCAGACTTAGGACACCATGGCAGAGAAAGGACAACTCAGCTGATGAAGGAAAGGTTCTATTGGCCAGGAATGATCAAGGAGATCTCGAGCAAAATCAAGACCTGTGATCGCTGTGTGAAATTCAAAACGCCTGAAAAAAATTCAGCAGAACTTGTAAATATTGATAGTTTCCAACCTTTAGATTTGGTTTGTATGGACTATTTATCTCTTGAAAAGTGTAAAGGAGGTTTTGAAAATGTTTTAGTAATAACAGATCATTTCACTCGCTATGCTTTGGCATTTCCAACAAGAAATCAAACTGCAAAAACAACTGCTAGAATTTTATTTGACAATTTTATTGTTCATTATGGTTTTCCGTGCAGATTACACAGCGACCAGGGCAGAAACTTCACAAGCCATGTCATCAGAGAGCTTTGTAAGATTGCTGGAATAAAGCAGTCTAGGACAACTCCCTACCACCCCATGGGGAATGGTATGGTCGAGCGTTTTAACCAGACATTAATCAAAATGCTTGGCACCCTGGACAATAAACTGAAAGATGACTGGAAGTCATATGTAAGTACATTGACACATGCTTACAACTCGACAAAGCATGAGAGTACGGGTTATTCCCCTTTCTTCCTGATGTTTGGTAGACATCCGCGACTTGCTATAGATGCATTTCTCGGACTTGACTCTAGTACTTCGGAGAAAATACGCAGTCGCGACAACTTTGCGAAAAAACTCCAGAAACGACTTGAGTTTTCGTATAAAGTTGCTTCTCGTGAAGCCGAGAAAAACGCGAGCCGTCATAAAAACATTTATGATACAAAGGTCAGGGAATCAAAAATACAGGTGGGTGATCGTGTTTTGATCAGAAATGTTGGTTTAAAGGGCAAGAATAAACTGGCAGATAAGTGGGCCAGAGACCCTTTCATTGTTATTAAACAACCCAGTTCTGATATACCTGTGTTTGTGGTTGAAAAAGAAAATGGCAATCGTAAGGATAAATCCAAGACCTTACATAGAAATATGTTATTACCTATTTCTTACATACCCAAAATTTCAGATATAGAGCAGATCAGTACAGGTTCAGAGTCACTGCCAATCAAAGCAGATGATCAAACACATACTTCTAACATCCCTACTCCTGTTATTCCTACTCCTGTAACAGGTGAGTGTAAGGAAGGTGATGACACAGCATCAAGAACTGAATCTTCTGATTCAGATTCTGACTCTGAAGGTAGACAGGTATACATCATTCCTCAGCGGAGAGTAAGTAGTCCTAATGCTAGTCCGATTATTCATCGTAGTTCTAGTGCATTACAGGATTCTACAGCTGGTATGTATGATGCTACTGATTCTACTTTGAATCGTAATTTGTCCATAAGAGCTATTTCACCTAACACCCTCCCTAGACGTTCTTCTAGACAGGTGAGACCACCTAACAGATATGGTGAGTGGGTACATCAAGTTACTCCTGTTTATTTTGTGTAATGATGGGGAGAATGTCACATGGATGATGTTCAGTACAGTACATTTGTAAATGTTCTTTTCAGTTTAATATTTTGTATATAGACATAGATATTGTGATTTTTCTCGTGTAAAATGTCAGGAGCCATTTTCCCTAGCAGGGGAGAATGTCACAGTTGCAATTTGAGATTTAATTAAATTATATTTATGCGCTTTTAATTATTAATATAACTATTTCGATTGGCGCGCATAGCCAATTGAATGCAAACCAGTTTTTCAGGTGTGTGAGCGAGTATGAACGTTACGCATTGTACAGGTTGTTATTTCTATTTTTAGTCCAGTTCTACGTTTGACTGACCAGGACCTGAGTTCAGAATATTGCTGACGAATGGGTTTCACTGAGTACTATTTAACTATGCATGTTTATTAACCCACGCATATAAAATAAGAAACGCGCCAAAAATCCGCACTTTTAGCTGAATACCTTCACGGTCATTGGCAGTTTATTTCATATTGAGAACTTTATATCGATTCACTCGATTTATTATTATTTTAAACTGATAATACTGGATGCCTGGTAAGATTTACATTGATTTGATAATTTATTTATTTGTTAAATACTAGTATTGTAAATTTACCGGCGGTCGTATTCTAAATGGCAAATCGTGTTTTGTAAATGTCTTTGTTTTCTGTTTTACGTGTGTCTGTTTTCTTGTGTACGTGTTTGTGAGATTGTTTTCTTATTTTCTAGGTTTATATATCCATTCGATTCATATGTAAATAAAATTGTCTAAGATCTACCCAGTTTTGTGTTGTCTGACCAAAACAGCGACCCTGCGACATATATATTCTGCAGTAGAGCGTTACTCGAATATTTAAGATATGCTACATATTGATAACTATCCAACATAAATGAGTAAGTGAACGACACATCTGTTATTAGCAAAACCATATCCACAGACAGATGGGAAAACAGACAGACAAATAGACTGATGATTGCATTATACCCTTTGTCCAAAACTAATGCAGTAGTCTCTGTGCTAGAACAGATCATTACAAAATCTAAAAGAATAAAGTTGAAAAAAAAAATGAAATGAAAATATCCATACGAGGTCTGTTCAATATGTAATACGTGTTGTACCACAGCGCGAGAACACTTCGCACGATTTCGTGGACGATGATACTCTTGAATAGGTCTATTCAATACCTTTCCAACAGTATGATTGATTGATTGATTATTTATTGCTTTCCGCCACACTCAACAAATTTTCAGTTATCTGGTAGCGTCCAGTTTTTGTTGGTGGAGGAGAGAACCCAGATACAATGTACCGGGGAAGAGACCACCGACCTTCCGCAAGTAAACTGGCAAACTTGCTCACATAACGCCGCGGCCAAGATTCGAACACGCGCCGACAGATGTAACGTCGTATAGCAACATGTAAACAGAAGCGATGAACTAACAGATGCTGTGATAAATAGTACGGTGTACCATGGAGCAATTTGAGGTAAACAAAGGCAATTTTCAAAGCCAGAAAGATATATTGTATATATTTTGTCAGAATTCATTATTTAAAAAATGATTCTTGGGGTTTATTCAATCAATTTTTTTACGGAACAAATGGCAGACGTTTATTTCTGCTACTGTATGTTAGAATAGTTAGACCTATAGACTACGTAATGCTAAATTAATAAACACCTTTATATTGATTATCTTATTTTTCAATAGATAATGATATTATCACCCAATATTGTACAAAGTATTTGTCAAAAACGTATCCCGGCGTCACCAGTTTTCGACGGTCGAAGTATTTCCGCGTTCAATCGGGATTACACGCGGGTTCAGAGGTCACGGCGTTTTGTTTTGACGTGGACACACGTTTCGCGTCTTCACATCAAGTTACGAGTAAAAATGATGATCCGTGCGGTAAGTACCTTAGATTTATTGTCTGCATGCCCTTTTTTGCCAAAATTTCTTATTACCACTAATTCCTTCTTTCCAAGCACGTGTAATGCATATAAAATGTCATTCAAGACATTGTTTATCTAACGTCTGCGTATCTTACTATGGCTGGCTAAGTATATCACGTGACATTAGTCACCAATGACGCTTGCCGGGAAAAAAAATGTATGGAAGCCCATACGGAACTTCTTGTAAGACATTTTTTGTAATTGCAAATGCTGCAGATTTTCTCCTCTTTTCCACCAAAGAGACTTTTTTGTGTATTATGCAACCAAACACATTTCTAATGTTTATTGTAGACACATGGAAAGAAGAGAGGGCCATATCGGTCGAATTATGACCCAGAACTTTTGAATGATGCTTATAAAGCAGTGTTGGAACAAGGAATACCTGTCCAAAGGGCAGCTACATCATGCGGAGTGCCAATTACAACTTTGAAAGATAGGATCAAAGGGCGTATCAATGTTGATACAGTAAAATCTGGACCCTTCCCATTATTTTCGCAGGAACAAGAGGCTTTATTAGCGCAACACATCAATACTATGGCAGAGTTGGGATATGGCTATTCACGAGCAGAAACCACCAATCTTGCGTCTGATTATGCCAGACACCTTGGATTGCGCCCCAGAGAAAAACCATTTAGCTTAAAGTGGCTCTACAACTTTCTTGAGAGATGGCCAGACCTGAAAGTTAGGAAACCAAGAAGCTTGGAGGCAGCAAGGGCAAAGTGTGCAACAAGATCAGCTATAAATAATTATTTCAGAAAACTGGATAAGATCATGTCGGAATACAACTTCAAAGAAAGGCCACATACGATTTACAACATTGATGAGAAAGGCTTGTCTACAGACCACAAACCTCCTAAGATAGTGTCTGGATCCTCCTACAAACCCCAGGCAGTCACCTCTGGGAAGTCACAGACCATTACCGTCATTGGCGCTGGGAATGCTCTGGGGCAGCAAGTACCTCCATACTTTGTTTTTCCTGGGAAACGATTTATAGATGGCCTTCTTGACGGTGCAAGTCCAGGAGCAGCAGGCACCATGAGCGATTCCGCGTGGTCAAATACATTCATCTTCACGTCGTACATCAAGAACCATTTATTCAAGTACTTACCCCATCGTGATGAAGAGTCTCCTGTTCTTGTACTTTATGATGGTCATAGGAGTCATATCTCTATAGGACTTATTGAGTGGGCAAAGGAAAACAACATCATTCTATTTGTTTTGCCACCGCACTGTAGCCATCTCCTTCAGCCTTTGGATGTTAGCTGTTATGGACCCTTTGAGACTGCATGGAATTCTGCATGCCACAGACATTTGAGGGAATCTGGCGGAAATGTTGTAACGAGGTTTGACGTCTGTAAAATTGCCTGCAAGGTTTATGCTGCCACACTGTCACCATCCAACATTCAAGTAGCTTTCAAAAATGTGGAATTTATCCATATGATCCTACTGTTGTCTCAGATTCTCTTGTTGCTCCAAGGAGGTTTTGGCCAAGTGACACAAAGAAAAACGGAGAGAAAACGGATGAGATTTTCTTTCAGTTTCCGCGGTGAAACAGTGTGTAGAAAAACATTCTTAACTACATACGACCTCCGTAACAAAGTATTATCTAACACCATCAGCCACATGAACAAAAATGGTGTAGCTCCACGTGTCCATGGAAATAAAGGCCGAAAACCAGCACATGCCCTAAAATTTTATGAAATTGAAAATGCTGTAAAGAATATCAAAAGTCATGCAGATGAATTCGGAATTCCCCAGCCAGCAGCTCTCTGTGGCAGTGATGGCATTCCGCCCATCTATTCACCAGCATCAGATACGAAGCGGGCCATTCATGAAAAGTATTTTGAATCCTGCCAAGAGTCAAACATCAGAGCTCTAAGGATATCATCCTTTGAAGATATTTGGATGAAATATGCGTCACATATACGGATTAGTAATCCACGAGACGATGTATGCCAGAGGTGTGAGCGTCTCCGCAAGAAAATAACAGATGCCAGAATGGAAGAAGAAAAATTTAGAGCAATTAAGGATTTTGATGACCATCTACAAGCAGCAAAATTGGAGAGGCTTTGTTATAGGAAGAGTATACAGGACGCAGCTGAGGAAATGGGGAATTCGCAGGGTGGTCAGTTAGAACACGTCCACTACACGTTTGATTTTGCACAGCATTTTCAACTCCCTCATCATGCTAGACAAATGGGCCCAACCTACTTTCAACTACGACGTGTGCAGATATTTGGCGAGAGGATCGACAGTACTGCTATGCAGTTGGACTTCTTGTTTGACGAAGACCAAACGATAGCTATATAGGTATAGTTTCTGTAATATCTCAGAAATTTGAGAGAGAGAGAGATTTTAACATTTTAAAATCCATTGATTATATATATTACAGGAAAGGATGGAAGTTTAACAAATGGACCGAATGCAGTGACAAGTATGCTTGATTATGCCCTTAATGAATACGGATTTGGGGAAAAGGCATGCTCCCTTCATGCAGATAACTGCACTGGTAATATCAATCATAGAGGTAAACATTTCAATCTTTTTTATAAATCTCTATTAATATATTCCATATTTTAAAATTGTTATAGCACAAAATTACTGTGAACTAATGAGTATCTCAAGCTACATGTACATTTGAATAATGTAATTTTTATATACAGGGCAGAACAAAAATCAGTATGTGTTAGCTTACCTGTGTTGGAGGGTTTTGCTAGGCTTCCATGATACAATTACGTTAATGATGCAGATAGTCGGACATACGAGGTGGATATAAAATTTTCATTTCATTAATATTGACAAAATTTAGCATTAATCAAATCTTTGAATATACCAACACTACATTTTACAGATGTCTCGTGGACAGCGGCTTTGCCCATATCTGGAAATTATTCCGACGCAGTGATGTAGATTCCTTCAATCAGCTGCTTAATGTTGTACAAAAATCCTCCACTTCCAACACAGGAATATCATACTCTCAAAATGAAAAAGCAGCATGGGAATGGAGAGATTGGAAAGAATTTCTTTCACGTAATTTCAAGCCATTGAAAGGTATAAGAAAGTACCACCATTTCAGATTCAGCAATCAGGATCCAGGATTTGTATTTGTGAAAGAGACTGCTGATTCTGAGGAAACTAAAGTGTCAATCCTCAAACATGCAATTACACGTGTGCATGATAGACCAGTGGTTATAACCCCACCCGGACTTTCAAGGGAAAGACAGGAATACCTGTATCAAAACGTTCCTCCGTATGTTAGACCTACCAACACGAGTTGTGTCCACGTCCATCTGAAGAGTGAACTCAATATCTGCACAAATGAATTGACTGCATACCATTCCTTTTATTGGATGAAATCAATTGATATCCACCACATCATTCCCATCAACACCAAAAGACCGTTTATCATCCTGAAAATATTTTTATGTTGCATACTACTTTACTCTTTTTTTACGTGAACTACAGTGAAGCAAATTAACTTTAGATTTATTCCTTGTCTGCTACAAATGTAATTGAATTCAGTACATGTAGCCAGCTAGACATAACATAATGATTTGAAACTATGGCCTTAAATATTAAAACGTGCTTTTCTAAATACTGCTATCTTAACATTACATTCATGTGTTTTTCTTGTAGCTGCGTTGCACTTTATTGTACTGGCGTCCATAACGTCGTAGAAATATCACGACTATAAACGCAGTAATATAAGTCGTAGAGATGGAGTAAAGTGGTAAAATTTCGTATTTAAGATATCTAAGCTATCAAATACAAAATTCCGTAAAAGTCTAAATTTGTAAAAATCGTCATAAGCACCCTTTACTCATGGGCACAATCCACCATATTATGTGACCTAGACTGAAAACAGTACCTCATTGTGACTATTATTCCAGATTTCTTGAAATTGCTTACCTGTCAAACCTAGCCAGTTCAGAAGTTATCGGACGACTCAAGAAAATGTTCTCGCACTGGGGCATCCCAGAGGAACTTGTCTCAGATAATGAAAAACACTTAACCTCAGCTGAGTTTCATTCGTTCGCAGAGAGGTACCATATTGCAGATATTCTCAAGCCCATACTATCCACAATATAATGGAGCAGCAGAAAGTGCAGTGAAAATCGCTACGAAGATATTGTGACAAGATGGCATCTTCCTTGCTTTGACCGGTCGCGGTAGCTCAGTGGTAAGAGCGTTCGCTTCGTAACCGGGAGGTCGTGAGTTCGAGCCCCGCTCGTGCCATGGCCGCGTCAAACCTAGACGAAAAATTGGTAGTGATTGCTCCGTCGCCAAACGCTCGCATTTAGAAGTGAGAATCACGGGTCTTTCGGAACCCTCACTGCTACGGCCCTGAGCGCTAAGCATAGGTCTCAATTTGTGATACTTCACCTACAGCTGGTAACGTCTCATGAGTGAAGAATTTTCGACGGGACGTAAAACAAACAAACAAGCAATCCTTGCTTTGATGACATAGAGAGCAACACCCGTTGAAGCTACGGGATTGAACCCAGCAGAGATGCGTATGGGAAGGAAAATTCGTACCTCATTACCTGTTTTGCCAGAAACTTTGAATCCTGCCTAACCAGAATCTGATGATATTCATCTTCGCGATGCATCGCACAAGGACAACGATCTCGGAAAGAACTCTAATGATCGTCATTTCAATACTCGCCTTTTGACAGAAATGGAAGAGGGAAATCAAGTATAGATTAAAACTGATCAGGAAAAATCATGATCCAATACTGGGACAGTTCATCATTGTGATTATGATAATCACTCGTACGTGGTCGAAACACCTAAGGGAGTATACCGCAGAAACAAGGGACACTTGCAACTTATCAATGATTTAAATTCATCTGATGTCAACAAATCAGTCAATTGTGACCTGCCGTCAGAATCAGTCACTCAAAACGTCGATTATTCTGATTAGCAAGCAGCGCCAAAACTGTCATCTTCATGGCCAGAACCTACCCATAATCCCAACCAAACGCGTTCGGGACGATGTCTCACCAAACCAAAGAGATCTGAGGACTTTAAAATGTGTTGTGTTATACTTTACCAAATTTAATTTGATTTATGTAATTCCATCTCAAGTATGAACTCGCTCAATGTATGCATTTTTAATCCGACTTATCCTTAATCGACTTGCTTTACTTAAAAGGGGAGATGTTTAGTGTAATCACACGCCTCTTTACCCAACCCCTTAGGTTCTAGTTTTATCCAACTCTGGTAATATGTATATTGCGACATTCTTCATGTTGTAGTGAATCGTGATGGCTAGACAAAGCATGTGTTGACATTACCCACGACCTTTTCTTTTATTTCCTACCGACACAGGTCCTTATTATCCCTTGCTTCGTAAGAGACTAAATCGGATGGCCCTTCGGATGAAACCACAAAAACCGAGGCTCCATGTTACAGCAGGTGTGACACGATAATGATCCCTCCCTGCTCGAAGGCCGTACGAACTGATTTTGCAGCCTTTCACCAATAATGGTCATGTCTCCATCATTTTCGCTAGCCAAGGGTGCTCAATGAAAGTAAACTTTATCCTTGCGTCAAAGTGATTTTAGTTTGTATGTCACTCCTGGGTTTCTGCAAGAAATCTCAAATCAAATACTGTTTGAACCTTTAGCCATAAAAACTTCACTTGAAGAATATTTATGTAAAGTAACGAGCGATCTTTATTGTTTTAGGTCAACGAGACCCTGGCCAGCAGTTTCATTCGTATTGATTGTTTGAGGACACGTTTCAATTATAAGAAACGACATTTATCCTACGAGGAATTTTTCTCCCTCGGATTTTGACAGAAGTAAACCCAGTATATCTCCAATTGATAAGTGGACTTTTGACATCTATAATTCTATAAGTTGTGTAAAGTCAACGTGGAGCTATAATATACTAATAAAAAGGGCTCAATATATGCATCATGATTGTAAAGGTTAGAAACTTTGTCGTGTCCATAGTTCAATGGGGCACCGACATTTATATTATGCCTGCCTTCAATAGATTTTTTTTCAGAAGAGTGGTGCAAGAAAAAATCACGAAGAAAATATATCAATTTGACCGGTGAGTAGTTTGGTGGAAATACTGGCATTTACTAATCAAAACACCTTCTCCAAGTCGAGTCTACTAACACAACAAAAATAACTATATTTTGGTAGTCGGGGTAATTCTTCCGGATAGGTAGGGTGAAAGCAAACACAATTTTAATCCATAGGCCTGTCACATTTTGTAACTACAATTTAAATATTGTTGCGTCGTTTGATGTATATTGACATACAGTGTACTTCCTCCTGTTTTTAATTTGGCAAGTAAAAATAAGTTTCCTTGCCGAATAAAGATATCCTCTAGAGAAAATTGAAAGTATTTTAAATTTTTTTGTTATAAATTCGAGGACAAGTATACATTTTGGTGACAGGAATAATACACTCTTACACTTCCACTATGTTGTAATCCGAGGACATTAGTGTTTCACAAACACAACTTGTTTCTGATAGTGTATGAAACCTAAATGCATATATAGGTAAAGCATGTACCAAAATTGTGAATATCGTAACCTCAGGGCTCAGACTCTAAGGCGAGTCTAAAATGGTCTAGTGTGTGAATATAACATATTATGTAAAGTCTTTCATCAGTATGGACACTTTCGGGGACATTGGTGTTTTAAATACACCTCTTGTTTTACACTGCTCCTGAATATCAGAATTTAACTTAGATATGCAGAACAGGAATTTATTTGAAGTTTTCATATTCCCTGGGGCAAATGATACTTTTAACTAATACTCGGATGACTGATAAGGCCTGTGGTCCTCTTGCATCATTAAATATTTTATTTCACCGGACCACTACAAATCAATTGATCCGGGTTAGAATAAGTACTCAGTACCCCTTGTTTGTCGTGAGAGGCGATTAAATGGAGACGGTCCTTCATATAAAACCGCAAAACCCGAGATTCCGTGTCAAAGCAGGTGTGGTACGATAAAAAAAAAACCCTCTCTGTTCAGTGGCCGTAAGCGACGAGCATGGGCCTAAATTTTGCAGCCTTCACCGGCAATAATGGCGTGAATGAAAAATTCTTGAGCAGGACGTTAAACAATATACAACCAAACAACTAAATGATCAATAAGTTTGATTCCAGGATTTGAGAGCTCTGGGTTCGTCAAACGGTACATTTTATAATTTCATCATAAAGTGTATATAATCACATGTTATGAAAAAAGTAGAAAATATATAATGCTTCCACACACGATATATATATATATCCCTATAGGTTCATCTCAGTTTTATAAGTTATAGATATTTCATTGACTTTTGTCTGTCTTGTGGTGTACTGTAAACTATCGTGGCCGAGTGATTAGAGCATCGGGCTCAAAATCACAAAGCCTCTCACCTCTGTCGGCGCGTGTTCGAATCTCGGCCGCGGCGATATGTGAGCAAGTTTGCCAGTTTACTTGCGGAAGGCCGGTGGTCTCTTCCCAGGTACATTGTATCTGGGTTCTCTCCTCCATAAATTTTCAGTGAAAAAAGGTCAATTTTAAAACCCTGTAGCTCAAAAACAAGAATTATGACCCCAAGTTTTCTTTTTAATTTCCAAATACTCCTTCAATGTAGAAATAAAAAATACACTTCCCAAAGTCATTGACATTACTCCAAATCTCATGTGCGAACCTCTTTAATAATATATTTTAATATCTAGCAAACAAAGTTGAAAATATTTAATGCTGTAAGTAGTTACCGAAAATATACAAATATTTAGTGATCACCAGGCATATTCACAAACTTTCGTAGGATATGTCCTATGATATAACTTAGGAAAAAATTTTAGGAACATTCAAAATCAATTTAGGACACGTCTTGGGATGTATCTCGACGATATTTTAGGAACGTCTCAAGCTACGACGTCCTAACTGCATAGGAACATTCTTATTCCGTGCCATTTATTTGTTTATGACATAATTCGAGTACACAATTAAAATCTAGACACATACAACTAGAAAAAAGAAACTTGAGACTTTATTTATTTATATAAATATTCTTGATATTCATACCGTAAATTTGATATAATTTTAATTTTAAAAAAATATATTTACCTTTAAATAAATAAAGAAAAATAAACAAACAAGAAACACACACACGGATGTTGTAATTATCGTACCAATGCGTGTTTCATACACTCGTACATTATTTTTTTCCAATGACTACTATGTAAAACCACTGAGCCGTGCAATACCTTTGTACGGTAGTTCAACATTCGAACCAATATAACCTTGGCTTATATGAACTCATGTCAAGATCATAGATAAAAACAATTAAACACTGATCGTTTTTCCAACATAAGTCAAACCGGTCTGAAATTGAGTTGTGCGGATTAGTGCATCATCATGGTCGTAAGAAGAGGAACCCAATTTTTTTTTAGATGGGAAAATTCAAGTTCTACACTAGATGAGGTGGAAAAAAACAACGCCATTTCTTATTTACCGTACATCTATCTAATGTTCAAATACAGCGAAGAGGACGTGGGAAAGTATTTGTGGAAAGATTATTGTGCGTAATTCATCCATCTCGAACTGTGGGTGAGAAAAATGGTTTTCCTATACTAGTGACGTTCAGAAAAAAACCCCATCCCAATAGAGCTGAGAGGCTATGAAAACCGCGAAAATCTGTACTTGTTCAAGATAGCATCACTGTTTAAGTAAACTAGTGGGTTGTCATTGTCTTTAAATATATTTTCATAATTTCCGTGAGCTCTTCGCTTCAATAGGACAAGGGTTAAGCTGTCTTAAAGTTAGGACGAACTTATGGCGATGCCTAAATTTAGGAGAGCTTCAAGAAACTGACTTAAAACTAAAGCATGTCCTAAGACATACTTATGACACGTCCTAAATATTTTAGATATCTTAAGATAGCTTCGTGAACATGTCTGCTGTTTATCCAATCGACAACTTTATCCCATAACTCCTCTACATATACATTCCCAAAATAATTAGTGTTTCAGTGATTGCTCCTTCGCCAAGCGCTCGGCATTTAGAAGTGAGAATCACGGGTCTTTTGAGGTCCCGTGTCACGGTAGTAGTTGGCACGTCTCAGTACGAGTGAAAAATTCTCGACGGGACGTAAAACAAACAAACTTCAGGACTGCCAATGCAGAAAGTACATAAATCTGAATTTAAAATCTTAATTTTCTTTAAGTATTAGTGCTTTAAGATACTACATTGAATGCGATACTAAAACCATCTTAACTGCAGACCTATAGTAGTGTTGGTTACAATGCTATTACATTTCTTTTACCTGTCCTAATCAAGTTTGTAAATATAATACAACTTCCCATTCCGATCACTCTTTGGTTTGTTCTATTTTTTGACAATAAAAATGTTACATATATCAGCTAAATCCATTTGTTCTTGTATGTAATATTTTAAAAATTCTGATAGATAGAGAGTTATCCATAATGCGTTGAACATTATATCCTCTATGTTGAGCTTTTTGATACAGTAAATAAACCGTTACAAATAGTAAAAGATGGAACAGTGTTAAAACGTTGTCAAAAGAACGAAGATCGTTGTCGAAATTGAAATATATTTTTTAATAACAATTATGTAGGCAATTGATACACGTACAAGTATATATGCTTTCTTTTCGGATTTCAAGCTTCTATGCAGAAAGTATTCCTAAAAGCAATAAAACAATCAAAAGTTTAATAAAGTGGAAAACGCAGATTAATTTTAATTTTTTTTCACAAATACACAAGATTTCGCTCACCTGCTATGCAAGCAGTCATGAAGCAGGCAAAACACCCAGAAATCAGAGCGCGAAAGGAAACGCGAACTATATCTTCCTTACGGTCCGGTGCTATGGCAGTGAGTGCTCCTATCATGATCCCTAGGGCTGTCAGGTTCGCAAATCCACAAAGCGCATACGTAGCAATAACCACTGACTGTTCCTTTGATCAAAATTAACAAATTCCAGATTAAAAATAACTTTTGATTTATACTTAGCTGTTACTAAATAATTATGAATTAATATATACTGTATTATATAGTGCATATATACTTTCTCTGAAAACATTTCATCAGCGTGAATGAATATATACTGTATTATATAGTGCATATATACTTTCTCTGAAAACATTTCATCAGCGTGAATGAATATATACTGTATTATATAGTGCATATATACTTTCTCTGAAAACATTTCATCAGCGTGAATGATACACGCATCAAAGTAAACAGTTAAGACGTCGATGAAAACTTTATAAAACAATAAAAACTATAAGATGTACTCTAACTATTAGTGATGCCCATATTGATTTAAGTACAATATAACTTTATGTTACAATGATCTGTAAGAACGGCCGTGTCGAAGCTAAATCATTTAACATAGGTAAGTGACTTCCCTTGGCAATACAAGTGAAAGTTACGGGTCTTTAATTTAAGGAGGAATGCTACACCTGAGAAATTTGACATGGATGAAATGTGGAATGTATGTAAAACAATATTTTGAAATTGAGAACTTTTAAACTTGCAAATCAAAAATGCAGTTTCAGTAGAATGTAATCTGAAACATTTTAAACACCTGCTGAACTCGAACCCGCGACCTACATTTCAGCAGTCAACGTGCTACCCTACTGAGCTACTCAGCTTGGCAATGATTACGAAATGAAAAGACAGATATTGCTGATATTTGTATTTTCGTTCATGGTTCAAAGGAAGTCAGTCATTATGACGATGTAGAGTACCACCTTAAGATACGGCATTACAAAGGTCCCATGCGTGGACACGATATAGAACACTGACTGTAACAGCCATCACTGCAATGCACTGATCAAGATTTATGGTATCTAAATCCGAGTGAAAACTATCGAATAGTACAACGATCAATTTAATTGAAATTAGATCCTTTGATCCGCTGACGTATATCGCTACACATGGATCGAACCAAACCGCATACGAGGGTCAAATCCAGTGACCTTTTAATCATGCATATTCAGCGATATGATCATCCTATCAGAGAGCTCTTATTATTTGCACTAGGTAAACGAATAGTAAGGGAAAACAACAAACATAGCGACCGAAGTGGAACACGCTATTGAGAAAGTTTTAAAAGATTTCAAAACTCAGTCTTTAAAAGAGGAGCAAGACGACGTTTTAATGGCTGTGCTGAATAATAACGACTTCATGGCAGTTTTACATATTTTGTATTACCGAAATCCTTCGCAAGCTATTAGTAAGATTATATTGTTCCAAATGATCCGAGTTCACGCCATCGATTTACTAGGCAATGTGCTGATTGGTTAAGACTAAAAGGTCACTAGATTTGACCTTCGTCTGCGGTTTCGTTAGATCCTTGTGTAGCGATATAAGTGATGGGATGAAAGGACCTAATTTTAATTAAATTGGTACGATAGTCCGTAAAATAACCATACAAACCTATCAAGAACACCCCCCCCTCACGAAAAAAAACCCCAGTTCATGCATGTGATGTACTTACTGTGAGAACTCCTCCTTTAAGTGTTTCGTTTCGATCCACCAAAAACACATCACAGCTGGGTGTCGTCGTCCATTGTCCCGTGTAAGAGTTGAAGACTTCATTATTTTTCCTTACCTTTCCCAAATCTTCGTACGCTAAAAATTCATTGATGAAGGTCTTGATTCCTACCATTCGTGCGACAACACAACAGTCACGTGATTCTACACCCATCAGAAAAACTAATGGCCAGAATAGGTAAGAGCATATGAGCTGCAAATTCCAAAAGAATGAACAAAAGATACTTTGGCATATTTCATGAATAAATCCTCTCAACTTTTTCTGATAATTATCATGCTTGTGCGTATTCATACAAGAGCCCCAAGGGCTATGGAATGTAGAATAATTTTCCTGTCTGCATATCTACGCTAAATTCTAATCTTCAGCAGCAGTATTAAACAAGATGAATTGTGTTTTTAAAACACAATTCCACCCCTCCCTCGAAATTGCCCATACTGCTGAAAGACGTTTCATAATGCATGCTATTTTACAGTGTAACACTATTTTGGATCGCACCGTGGGGATTCGGGTTAGAATAGATCATCAGTACCTTTTGCTTGTCCTATGAGGCGACTAAATGGGGCGGTCCTTCGGATTACATCCCAAAACCCGAGGCCCTGTGTCACAACAGATGCGGTCCGATAAAGATCCCTCCCTGCTCAAAGACCATGAGCGCCGAATACAGCCCTTCACCGGCAATGGTGACTTCTCCATATGAGTGGAAGATACTCGAGAAGGACTTTAAACAATATACATTCAGTCACCCAATCAATCTATTTTGGATCCGCACTATATTTAAAACCCTGGTGTTGCAAAATTCACATATTTGGTACATCCCTTTCCTGTTCTTTCTAACTATCCATTTAGTTTTTATATAAAATGAACAAAATCAATGAGTTTTCAAATTATAAAGACAATAATTACTATAATAATGTTCGCCCCACCCTGGAATCAAATTCCTGCTACTGGGATCGTTAAATTCATGATTTTGGTAAAGGACTACGTGCTATCTTAATAGCTATTTTGTTTCAATTTAGTATCACTAGCATGAAAAAGAAAAACCGGTCGCGGTAGCTCAGTGGTTAGAGCGTTCGCTTCGTAACCGGGAGGTCGTGAGTTCGAGTCCCGCTCGTGCCATGGCCGCGTCAAACCTAAGACGAAAAATAGGTAGTGATTGCTCCTTCGCCAAACGCTCTGCATTTAGAAGTGAGAATCACAGGTCTATCGGATATGACCTTGAAAACGGAGGTCCTGTGTCACGGTAGGCGTTGGCATATTAAAGAACCCTCACTGCTACGTCCCTGAGCGCTAAGCATACGTCTAAATCTGTGGTACTTCACCTACAGCTGGTGACGTCTCAATATGAGTGAAAAATTCTCGACGGGACGTAAAACAAACGCTAGCATGAAAAAGATGCTATTTAAACGTTTACATGTAAATACTATACACCAAGATTGGCCCGGCCCTGCAATCAGAATCTCTACCCCGGAGATCATGAAAATAACAATGTTGGTAGAAGCATTCCTGCTCAACATCACTATGAATTTAGTTTTTCTTTCGGATAAGCTGCTGCACAGAAGATTTTAAAAATTGGTCAACTTTGGCAGTAGTTGCCTCACAGGTAAAGCCTTGGGGGTGCCGGAGTCCTGAAACTTACAAGTTATATACCTTCCCGTCCCGAAGATGCTTTATACTAAATTTGAAAAGAATTAATTGGAGAGGTGGTTAATTTACGAGTTATATACCTTCCCTTCCCGAAGATGCTTTATACTAAATTTGAAAAGAATTAATTGGAAAGGTGGTTATCAAGAAGTTAAAAACTTTCAATTAGTAACGGACGACGACGGATGCAGACCAATTGCGAGAAGGTGAATTTCTAGAATATATTAGACATAACATTATCAGTTAAAGGTGCAAGTAATTTAACATTAAATCTATGTAATGATGTACTTCTCGTTTTTTAACCACACAATGGATCACCTGAAAGGTTAGCGGCGGATAATCAGGCAGGATGAGCCCGATCCTTTCTCCTAGCCAAACCAAGGTGGAATTAACAAATCCCAAGAGGGAGAAAAAGGCGATGACACTGGCTAGAATGTAGGCCACAATCGGAAGGGCAGTGATGGCTCCGATAGATGCAGCGTCCATAATATTTCTTCCCTCCCTAAATATTTCATATAATATTTTTTTATGAATTAAATTGGTTACTCTCGTGGAGATCACATTTTTCTTTGTAATCAAGAATTGTCTTTCATATCTGGGAGTTTTGAACCTTGAAGCATGCTAGAATATACAGATAATTCGTGGGTAGTATGCGTTAAAAGACATTACGGTAGCCTGTGAAAATCATTTTCAGAATTTTTTCACGTTTGATTGACGTATATTTTCAATTTGTTTAAAAGCAAAATTTGTACTGGAATTGTTTACTGGCCTGTGTTTTTTTAGTTGTTTTTTTTTCAAAATGGAAAATGACATCATATTTACGAACTGTCATAACGGATGTCAATTGAAAAGACACGTGTCAATACATACAATAACTACTTTTAATCAATCGATTTCAGAGTATAAAACGTACTTCTTAATAATATATACATGTGTAGATATACTGTCCACAGTGATGATTTCCATGAACACCCGGTCAAAATAAGTCCTGAGTACACCTTGCTTATCGTAAGAGGGGACTAACAGCTGGTGACGTCTCAATATGAGTGAAAAATTCTCGACGGGACGTAAAACAAAACAAACAAACAAATAGGGCGGGCCTTCGGATGAGACCGCAAAAGCCGAGGTCCCGTGTCGCAGCAGGTGTGGCACGATATAGATCCCTTCCTGCTCAAAGGCCTTAAGCGCCGAGCATAGACCTAAATTTTGCAGTCTTTCACCGGCAATAGTGATGTGAGTGAAAGATTCTTAAGAGGGACGTTAAATAATATACAACCAACCACAGTGATGTGAATTTCAATAGTGACGTTTACATGTACACTATATTAGAAGTTCATTATACCCCGCCAATTTGGGGCCCGGGTTAGAATAGGTCCTCAGCACTCCTAGCTTGTCGTAAGTGGCGACTAAAATGGGGCGGTCCTTCCAATGAGACCGCAAAAACAGAGGCCCTGTGTCACAACTGGTGTGGCACGATAAAGATCCCTCCCTGCTCAAAGGTCCTGAGAGCCGAGCATAGGTCCTAAATTTACAGCCCTTCACCGGCAATGATGACGTCTCCATATGAGTGAAAAATTCTCAAGCGGGACGTAAAACAACATACAATCAATCATACCCCGCCAATTAAGTTGAGGGGGGGGGGGGGGGGGCATACTGGAATCACACTGTCCATCCGCACACATGATTTGTCCAGAGAATATCATTAACCCCAATGAATAAATTTGTTTAAATCTTTATGTATATCTTATATAAATAATGAAGTTGTGTACTTGATGTTGTGATTGAGATTTTTTAACAATCAAGGAAGTTATGGATATTTTTTTTCCATTTTGAAGGGGCGTTGTCATTGCCCAGCGTATATATCTACGAAACCAATGAACATATTTGATTCAAACTTTATGTATATATTATGTATATAAAGAAGATGTGCACCTGTCATTTTATTGACATTGAAGGAAGTTACGAGTGTTGTTCGATATGTAATGTATACTGTTCGATATATTAAAAGCATTCAACTCAAATAGTTAAAGGGGGCCTCCGTGGCCGAGTGGTTAGAGCATCGGGCTCAAAATCACAAAGCCTCTCACCTCTGTCGGCGCGTGTTCGAATCTCGGCCGCGGCGTTATGTGAGCAAGTTTGCCAGTTTACTTGCGGAAGGTCGGTGGTCTCTTACCCGGTACATTGTATCTGGGTTCTCTCCTCCACCAACAAAAACTGGACGCCACCAGATAACTGAAAAATTGTTGAGTGTGGCGGAAAGCAATAAATAATCAATCAATCAAATAGTTAAATGAACATTACATCCCTTCAAAGTATTTTCCGCGGTTTGAAATACATAATTCCAATCTTTTAATCTATTTCTGAAATGCGTCACGGTACGCTGATTTAGGTAGACCTATGAGGCACTGACTGATGGCTGTGTCAAGGTCTTGTTGTTGTACCGACAACCAGATAAGAACTTTTTAAGTTTTGGAAAAAGGGCAAAGTCAAATGGGGCTAGATCTGGAGAGTATGGTGGGTGTGGCAAGACGGTAACCTTCGACTTCAAAAATTGCTCCACAAGCTCAGATGTATGTGATGGAGCATTATCATGAATTAGATAACACTGGGCGTCGTTTAAGATATTATGTCCTGAGCCGTTTAGTATAACATCTCGGTAATACTGACCTGTAACACTTTTGCCCTTCGGCACGGGATTTGTACGGCTATACCATCACATGAGAAGAATATACAATAAATAACCTTCTTTGTGCTTCTGGTTCTTTGGGCAACTACAGGGCTTCTACCTTGTTTAGTTAGTCATATTTTGATTCCAATTTTCCTTACTGGTTCGAAAGATTGACCCAATGTTTCGTCACCAGTAACAATGTTTGCAAATTGTCTTTGATTGAATTTGGGAAACATTTTGAGCAATTGCTTAGCGGTTTGTACTCGTACTCATTTTTGAACATTGTCAATATCTGCGGTATCTATCTGGCAGAAATATTTTGTACTTTCAAAATGAAATGCACCCGCGATAGCGATATGCCAACAGCTTTGACAATAGCACACACCATGTACCTGCCATCACTTTCAATTATTTCCCTGACTTTTGAGACATTTGCCTTGCCTGTTACAGTCACAGGTCGACCAGATTTTGCTGCATCTTTGACGAACTCTGTGCCAGTCAGAAATTTCTTTCTCCACCTACGAACTGTCTCATAAGATACCTTATCAGACCCATAGGCTTCCCTCAGTTTAGTTAAAATATGCATTACCGAATGACGGAGTTTTGTGCGAACTTTTATATAAGCTCTATCTTCTTCAGTATTCTCAACCCGTTTTCCAACCATTTTTACAAAAGTGGTACACGACTGGCTCTACTGAAATGACAATAAGTTTAAAACTATATGGAGCTGAAGGCTCGTGTTTATACCATTGGAAAGGTATTGAATAGACCTATTCAAGAGTATCATCATCCACGAAATCGTGCGAAGTGTTCTCGTGCTGTGGTACAACACTCATTACATATCGATCAGCCCTCGTATGGATATTTTCATTTCAGTTTTTTTTTCCAACTTTATTCTTTTAGATTTTGTAATGATCTGTTCTATCACAGAGACTACTGCATTAGTTTTGGACAAAGGGTATAATGCAATCATCAGTCTATTTGTCTGTCTGTGGATATGGTTTTGCTAATAACAGATGTGTCGTTCACTTACTCATTTATGTTGGATAGTTATCAATATGAAGCATATCTTAAATATTCGAGTAACGCTCTACTGCAGAATATATATATAGTCTTGTATTTAATTAATTTCTCTTCTTCACGTCAAATGGATGAGTTTACTCTTCAATGAGGACAAATTCACTATTTCCCACCATCCAATGTGGCCGGGGGGTGGGGTGTTCTTAGGTCCCGTTAGGACAGTTCTAGTTTTGAATTACTGTAAAAATAAATGATGTTAATTTCGATAATGATATATACACTGTATTCAAAGTTCATTTTGAACTTGGTACCTTTTTATTACGCATGCGTCGTTTGAAGTGTCTCTTCTGCTCTCTTTGGTTTCCGGCCAGAATAACTTGGATATTCCCAGCGCAGCTGGTGCCGACATAACACTGGCAGATATCAAGTGATTGGCGGGAGCCTGTATTAAACGAAGCTCACATACATGTAATTTACTATAAAATTTATTCCTTTAGATGATTTATATTCACATAATCATAAATATCCCATTGTCGCAAACCACGCTTATTGTCTTCGTTCACATTACTTCATAGCCATTTGAAATAGGTACGGTACTCAAGGAGTCGGTAGCCGTGGCTGCGACAATGAAAATATTGATATCATTTTGTATTATGTATATCATTATGATGCCAATATTGTTCCTCGAGTATAAATTTATTATGATTGTATTCTAAAAGGTTTTTTCAAGCTGTTTTTGTACATTACTACATATAGTATATAAAACTGTAAATATATTTAAATTACAAATCTTGATTGCACTTCATGGATAGGCTTAATTCTGTAACTAATGATGTATGGAACACGTACCACGAAATGACACCCTTCAGAGAATGCTGGTCATTTCCAGGGAATACGCAATGCAAATGTATTAAATTTTACTATCGTTCCTTCTACGATTGATTGTTGTTTTCTGCCACATTCATCACACCGAACTTCCGAAAGTAAACTGACAAACTTTCTCACATATATCGGCGCGAGTTTCTTTCTACGATAATTCATCTATAAAACCATATCTGGCATGATTGCGCGGTACAATTTCAAGTTCATTAAGTATCTATGTTAATAATTATGTAATTCTTAGTATACACTATACGACATCGTAACTTGATATACAGAATCAAGTCTTGTGGTTCCTTTGTGTTTCCCATTTTATGGCATCGTGGTATGTATCTCAAACATTGCATTCTTAAATATCTATATATTAAGCTGTTTTTTATCATGCCTATACAAATTGTAATGAGAAGATATGCAATTGTATACAATGCACATATGAGCGTGCGCGCGCACACACACACACTTGTTTCGTTGTTTGTTTTACGTCCCGTAGAGAATTTTTCACTCATATTGAGACGTCACCAGCTTTAGGTAAAGTTCCGCAAATTTAGACCTATGCTTAGCGCTCAGGGCCGTAACAGTGAGGGTTCTTTAACGTGCCAACGCGTGCCGTGACACGGGACCTCCGTTTTTAAGGTCATATCCGAAAGACCCGTGATTCTCACTTCTCCGAGCGTTTGACGACGGGGCAATCACTACGTATTTTTCGTCTTAGGTTTGACGCGGCCATGGCACGAGCGGGGCTCGAACTCACGACCTCTAACCACTGAGCTACCGCGACACACACACACAGAGCCGTGGAGATCCAAGTTGTTTGAATAGATCCTCAGTACCCCATGTAAAAGGCGACTAAATGGGACGGTCCTTCGGATTAGACCGCAAAAACCGAGGTCCCGTGTCACAGCAGGTGTGGCACGTAAACGATCACTCCCTGCTCATAGGCCATGAACACCGAGCATAGGCCTAAATTTGTAGCTCTTCACCGACAATGGTGACGTCTCCATATGAGTGAAAGATTCTCGAGCGGGACGTTAAACAATATACAATCAATCTATCTATTCCTTTGGGAATTCCTACTGAAATGAAAGTAGAATGTAAAGATAAGAAATAAACTTCACTAATTCGGTTCACGTCGGTGTAAAGCGTCTCAGTTCATACACTCATGTACTTTCAAAACTGAAATTTATTTCTTAAATTCATCGAAGAAAGAGAGAGAAAGAAGATGTTTTATAATTGTTGAAAGGAGATATAGAAAATTAATTTGGTTATCTGATATCACGAACATGACCTTACGACCTACAAACCCTTTTCTTTCATGAGATTGCATTGCTAAAGGTCAGATTACATTCGATAAATGATTTAGAGACTTATCTTAATATCCCGTCGGTATCGGGGTTACAAAAGTTCTCGGTACACCTTGCTTATTGTAAGAGGCGATTAGACCGGTCGCGGTAGCCCAGAGATAGAGCATTTGCTTCGTAACCTGTGGCTCGTGAGTTCGAGCCCCGTTAGTGCCATGGTCGCGTCAATGCTCCTTCGCCAAACGTTCGGCATTTAGAAATGAGAATCAAGGGTCTTTTGGATATGACCTTAAATACGGAGGTCGCGGTAGGCATTGTCACATTAAAGAACACTCACTGCCACGGCCCTGAGCGTTAAGCATAGGTCTAAATTTGTGGCACTTCACCTAAAACTGGTGACGTCTCAGTATGAGTGAAATCTCAACGGGACGTAAAAACAAACAAATAATGAATCAGTCTAAATGGGGTGGTCCTTCGGATGAGACCGCAAAACTTGAGGCCGCGTGTCACGGCAGGTGTGGCACAAGAAAGATCCCTCTCTGCTCAAAGGTCATAATTGCCCAGCATAGGCCTAAATTTTGATTCCCTTAACCGGTAATGGTGACATCTCCTTATGAGTGAAAAATTTGCGGAAAGTTAAAGAATATACAACCATCCTATTATACAAATAAGTATTCAGCCTGGTGTTAAAGGGACATGCACACCGATTCTAGCTGAAAATTTAGGCAATTAATATATTACCAAAATTTATTTTAAGAAATTAATAAAAAAAAATTAAAAAAGGAAAGAAAACACACAGTAAATGGCGTCCCTTGCCCATGGGGAGATCCCATTTGAAATTATATTCGTATATTCCTACAGCTAGAATTGTATTCAATATTTCATCCGGAAACATTTATTTACAATATGTGGTAATATTTATAGGTTTACGGGTGATTGTTTTTCGTCCCGTCGAGAATTTTTTTTATTCATATTGAGACATTACCAGCTTAGGTTAAATACCACAAATCTAGATCTATGCATAGCGCTCAGGTCTTCTTTACGTGCCAATACTTGCCGCGACATCGTACCTCCATTTTTAAGGTCATATCCAAAAGGCCCCCTGATTCTCACTTCCAAATGAGTTAGGCGAAGGAGCTGTCAATACCTATGTTTACGTCTTAGGTTTGACTACTTTCATGGCACGATCGGGGTTCGAACTCGAACTCACGACCTCCCGGTTACGAAGCTACCGCGATCGGTATTGAGAGGTGAGGGGAACGAAACAAACTGGATATTGTCCATACCCCAAAAAGGATGTAGATAACTAATGTGCTTCCGGCCACTGTTGCAAATCCATTCGTCATCACGGTATGAAGTTCTGAGAGGGTCATCTTGTCAAAAAGAGGCTTGACTATCGTCGTAGTCTCGGCCTAAAACATTAAGTCTGTTGGTTATGTTAAAACGATTGATGACCTTACATTTGACATTACAAAGTTAACATGGCTGAACTCAGGTGATCACATTGGGTTAACTCGCTCTACGTTCACACTGGGTTAACTAACCCACTTTAGAAATGGGCTAATAAAGCCGCTATGTTAACTGTAATATGTTAATATTGTGACTATGAAACAAATGAAAGACAAATTATTCAGATTCCAACCCCATACAGGTAAAACAACCTTGAAATATTTGCATATTTTTATGGTAGTTTATTTCAGTCAGGTTCAGTCAACCCACTTCAATATGAATGGGATACGTTTTATAATTTGTGGTTCAGTCATTGGATCGATGATGATCCCTATCGGTTTTGGGATCAAAAGGTAAAAAGAACACCCTTTGGGTTTGGCAGACTGTGGTGAGCAGGGGGTAATTTTATTGAGTAGTGCTTGCAGTACCTCTCATTTCACTCGTATAGTATTTATCCCCGGAAAGACTGGTCTGGGTCACAATTCCGCCCAAGGGAAACGGGTTCAGATTAGATTTTTCCCAATGACATATTAACTCGGATCAAATTTTCTCCCTAAGAAAAATGGCCCCAGTATAGATTTCCTCCTGAAATCCGGTTTTGGTTCGATTATTAGAATATATTTAATAGATAGAGATTTATTAACCTATTTTCAAACTGGTTACCAATGTTCCAATTCTTGATAATTGGAAAATTGGATGGTTTTGTATTACGCGTAAGTCAAACTGACATAGTTCTACACTAATTTTCAAATAAGTAGAACTTTTTTTATATGTATATCAAAATACTTGCCTAATCTTAAAAGACTGCAAATAAATGAAATAGATTTGAAATTGTTTCTTTAATAAAGGAGCATACTAGCAGTTAAATGCCAAACATTTGAAGAAATAACCGTTTTTTGTAGATGCTGTTTAACGTTCCACTAGAGAATTTTTCACTCATATGGAGGCTCGACCATTTTCGGCAAAGGACTGCATCCCGTAGGGATCCGGGTTAGAATAAATCTTCCGTACCCCTTGCTTGTCGTATGAAGCGACTAAATGGGGAAGTCCTTCGGATGAGACAGCAAAAACCGAAGTCCCGTGTCACAGCAGGTGTGATACGATAAAGATCCCTCCTTGCTCAAAGGTCGTAAGTGCCGAGCATAGGCCTACATTTTGCAATCCTTCACCGACAATGAGTGAAAAACTCTTGAAGAGGGACGTTTAAAAATATACAACCAACCAACAACATAGAAATTTGGACGCATTTTTTTAAAATAATCAATCCATTTGCTCGACTAATATTGATTCACATTAAATATCTTCTGATAAGGAAAACGAAATAAAAAGTAAAATAATGCATTTGCTCTTCAAATAAAAAAAACCCACAGGGGCTACAGGAATGAACCAGGTAAACGTCAGGCATACAAACTGATGAAAAATAACATAAGCTAGTTTAAAAAATAAGTTGCAAAAGACTCTGGACAGTTGAAATGCGACACATTCATTTCCGCTCCATCTAATATGAAATTTAATGACTGATTAAAAGGATGATATTGTCCAAGAAAAATTCCCCTTTTAATGCAAGATTTGATTTTGATGTCTCGTGAAATAATTAAAAGGATAAAATTGCCAAAATCATACGTTGTGATGTCTCTGATAATTATAATTCATCACTATAATATGTATTTAAGTGAACAATTTCACTTCGCTCATTGGAAAAAGTCCCAATTACCATACTCAGGGTTTAGATGACTCACCCATCCAACAAACACGTTGACAGCGGCATGTAGGGATTCCATGGCGGATGTTCCTAAGCTATACTGCATTACCCAGGCCATTTTTTCTATCAGAATTTGCATCCACCCAATATAGTACAGAATAGAGATGACTGCACTGAAGAAAAATATAACTGACATCACCTGTACAATATAATAAAATCAGAATCCCAGTATATCAAAGATTGAGAATATATCAATACCTCCAACGTGCTTAGTGTCTAATACAAACATTTAGTTGCTACAATGATGCTTTTGAAGCTTTTTCTAAATTCTATTTCAACGTTTCATATTTTAGTGCTAGGGATATTCATAAACATTGAAATCGCATTCATCTAGGATAGCACTTGGTTAGATATTATATAGTTCTTGGAGTTCAAGTTTTGTCTCCAAATCAAATACCAAAAGTGTTTCGCCTTTAAATTGCAAGTCTGCAAGTCTTTTACCTTAAATGCAAAAAAATGTTCCATAAAACCATCTCCAAACACAAATCTGGCGCCATTATCCGTATGATCGAGAAATTCCGTGACTCTTTTCCCCAGCCAGTCAAATGCATCATAACCCCAGCTGGTCCGCAAAACTATCAAGGCAAATATCATTTGTAGGAGAAATCCCCATAAAACTGGCCGCCATGAAACCTTGCAAACGGTACCAAAATAAGTTTAAGGTGCGATGAAGAAAACGTGTTTGACATGAAGTCTGCTAGAAAAACTATATTTTTGATAAGGATAATTTTTATAAAAACAAATTGCTCCAATGATATTTGGATTTTCTTTGCCGAAGATTGGTAAATCTAAACGAAATATTTGTAATTTTCCGTATCTTCCTTTTAATAAAGTTGTTAAAAACTGAGATACTATACATGACTGTATTATACCTGTTCGGGGTCTTTTGAAAAGAAAAACAGCAAAAACGTGAAAATGAATAAACCGGCGACAGGTACAAGTCGAGAAGGATCCTTCAGAAAGACTGTCGTAGTGATGTAAACGACGACGACGCAGATAACGTAGACTGTCAATATCCTGTCAATTATTGTTTCATTATTACAATTTTAAAAAAATCGATTCTGTTAACAATAATCCAAAAGCTAAATATTTCACACAAGTTCGTTGTCCGCCTTCACGAGTACATATCTTAGTATTCTAAGCATTTTAAAATATCAAATTAACACATGTAACCATTTGAAGAGAAAAAATACCTTTTCAAAATATGCCTACTTCTTTCACTCGGAAAGTTGGGATTTTTGTTAGTATTGTTCATGCCTGCTTCCACTCGACTTCCGCACCGATTCTTTATCGCATGTATTGCATAAAAAATTATAACAACGGTTGTCACAACAAGTAAGCGAATCGAACCCTCGTCGCCGAAACGATAAATCATTGCCCCAATGAAATATGCAAAATATCCTAAAATGAGAATCATGCGAAAGAAAATTTTGATCTTTTTTCTGTGTTTCTTTACAAATCTGTCCAAGGATTTTCGAACGTTGACCACTGGATTGAGAGGAGAGCAGTTTTCCAAACATTCTGGAGGAACGTACTGGTATGATACAATCACAGATGTGGATTCCGATGTACTGTTGTTTGGGGCCTAAATGGAGATTGCAGACATATAACCGTTACAGAAAGTCTTTGTATAAAATGAAAACAATTTTTACATGTACCAATAAAAATATTTTCATTTTAATTTTAGACCAAGACAGATTTTTAATGCTTGTTTTTAATCTCTTTGTAAATGTATATTTGTTTATGTTGGGGGGGGGGGGGGGGGGGGGGCAGGGGCCGAGTGGTTAGAGCATTGCGCTAAAAATCACAAGGTCTCTCACCTTTAGTCGGCGCGGGTTCGAGTCCTGCTCGCGCCGATATATGTGAGAAAGTTTGCCAGTTTACTTTCGGAAGGTCGGTGGTCTCTTCCCGGATACATTGTATCTGGGTTCTCTTCTCCACCTACAAAAACTGGACGCCACCAGATAACTGAAAAATTGTTGAGTGTGACGGAAAACAAACAATCAATCAATGTTGGGGGGACAAATATTCATTCTATGATTTGGGGGTGTATAGGTGTCCCTATGTTCGTCTGTGCAATAATGCCCGGTCCATGACTTTCAAAATAAAGCAATACATGTTTATACTATACACAAAGACTGCTTATGACTTCAGGGTATGTCATAACCATTTCTGAAAGTCAGTCATTGGGAGGAAACCATTTAAAATTCGAATTCGGGCATCCCTGCCCGTGTTTAAGAGAGCCATAAAAACTCACTTGTTCCTAAAATTTTATTCAGACTGATTTTACTACATGTAATACCTAGCACTGTGTTTTACAATTTTAAACTGTTTCAGATTATAGTGTAATTTATGGACTCATTTAATCTTGCATATCTAAAAAATATTCTGTTTTATATGTTTGGTATTTTTTATATGATATGGCATTTTATTATGATGTAAAGTACTTTTAAACGTGTTTTATACATGAAAAAAGTGCTCAAGAAATTTGGTACATAATAATAATGATAATAATATTAATAATAATAATTCTGGTTATACTACTGTGTTATTGTTACGTTCCATTCCAGAATTTTTCTCTCATGTAGGGACGTCACCAGCTGCAGGTGCCAAATTGTTTGACCAATGTATGGTTATTTATTGATTGTTTGTTTTACGTCCAGTCGAGAATTTTTCACTCGTATCACCAGCTATAGGTGAAGTACCAAAGACTAAGCGCTCAGGGCCTGAGCAGTGAGGGTTCTTTAACATGCCGACGCCTGCCGTGACACGGGACCTCTGTTTTTAAGGTCATATCCGAAAGACCCGCGATTCTCATTTCTAAATGCCGATCGTTTGGGGAAGGAGTAATCACTACCTATGTTTACGTCATAGGTTTGACGCGGACGGGACACAAGCTGGGTTCGAACTCACGACCTCCCGGTTACGAAGCGAACGCTTTAACCGATAAGCTACCGCGACCGGTGACCGCTGTAAGGTAATTAAGCCTTTATTGTACTTTCTCTTTTAAGATCTCAGTAGAAAGACCCGTGACTTTCGATTCCAATTTAGGGTGTTTGGCGAAGGAACAGTCGCCAACTTTTCTAAATATCTCTGACGTAACTGCAGAACTGTAGCTCTCTGGAGAAAAAATTGAATGTACCAGAAAGCTATAGATTCACCCCATAGAGCAACTTGTTCTTAGTACCATTCAGGTCTTACATTACTGACGATGCATTATTTAATCGCAGTCTCAAAATTTAAATATGCAAAATTCTGAACACATTTTATCGATACACTTGTGTCAAAACATGTCTTCACACATTCATTAAAGCCCCATGCATATGCCAACTGAAAATTCACAACTTTAAATAATTTCGTTGGTTGGCGTAGTCATATTAATTAAGTTGCAACTCAGTTCGAACCCTGATGGTTTCCATATTCACATGTTTCAACACTTTAGCTCTGTGTTAAGAAACAACTCTATCTATGCTAACTACTTTCCCCACAAATATTATACCTACATATTTTGAATGAAATAATTCCTGTTCGATTAAAAATTCATTATTTAAATTGTTCTAAAATCAAATTAAATTCAGTTCTCATTAGTCTTTTCACCGTCCCTGCCACTTCGTTTATACATTTCCTTATCGAAATGGCGGGGGAAGGGACCAGACTAGCCGCTTATAAGATATTAAGATTACTTTTCAACTTTCAAAAGCTCAATTTACGTGTAGAGAAAGTGTACATTTTCCATTTTATATTTATGATAAATATGACCAAACAGGGTAGTCAACAGGGTCAGAATTGATTGTCAATTTAACATGGCCTCGCGGAAGCTCAGTGGTTAGAGCGGTCGCTTCGTAACCGGGAGGTCGTAAGTTAGAGCCCCGCTCGTCCCATGGCCGCGTCAAATCTAAGACGAAAAATAGGTCGTGATTGCTTCTTCGCTAAACGCTCGGCATTTAGAAGTGAGAATCACGGGTCTTTTGGATATGACCTTAAAAACGGAGGTCCCGTGTCACGGTAGGCGTTGGAGCGTTAAAGAACCCTCACTGCTACGGCCCTGAGCGCTAAGCATAGGTCTAAATTTGTGGTTCTTCACCTGCAACTGGTGACGTCTCAATATGAGTGAAAAATTCTCGACGGGACGTAATACAAACAAACATGGACACGTCTTTTTGAGCTGTAAGTGTCCTATTTGCATGGTGATTTAATAATTTTTTGAAGATATGTTTAGACACAAGTTTAGTGATGAAATATGTTACTAGAAATTTTTATGTTAATATTTTGAGGCGACAATATAAGAATACAACGATGTAAAAACCCCAATCGTACGCTCAAAAATTATGCACTGAAAATCGAAGGTTTATATAAGGAGTGGATCTGTTGGTCTGTGGTGTCTCCCTATTTTTCTTCAGAGACGCGGATTCCGGGAGCGAGAATCAGACTTGGGATATCTCTATTGCGGCCTAAGTATTGTGATAAATCAACTAGTGCATGAAATGCTCATACTAAATCTTGGCATAAGGTTTGCTTTTGACCTGAGGGCGTGTCATGATTCTAATTCAAGAATGAACTATGGTAGAAAAAGATGAAGAACTTGCTTCTGACCCTGTCTTTGTAATAAAGATAAAATACCCACTCTTGATATGTATACAAGTTCCTTAGAATAGGGAGGCTGGAATAAGGTCGTACTGACAAGTCAATGAGAGAATCAGCCTTGCTTTCTACATTAAATGATCCTTGTCAAACAAATTCCCAGCTGTGCTTAATTTTAAGCACACTACTAATGTATTGTTGCGACTTCGAATATCAAAAAGGTACAGTGTCTGAAACGGAGTTCATTACTGGAGGATCCAGATGTGAAAACTGGCAATGTGTCTTCTTGTTTCTGGAATAAGGTCATATGATCAAAAGCAAGGTCACTGGGAGAAAAATAATGCAGCGGTAGATAATTACATCCATTGTTTTACATTTGATTTCTCCAGAAGATCGCGGGTTTTTTTTATCATGCATTGCTATTCGTGAGCAACCTTCATTGTCTATAAGAGGTAACTTATGTTCTTAAAAAATAGTGCAGTTGTTGGTTTTGAGGGGCAAACTATTGATAGGTACTGTATTATGTTAATAGTAAATACGTAAGCATAACTTGAAACCCAATTATTTTATTCTGAATTACCAGTTTTAAATTTAAAACATTTAAAAATGTTGAAACCCCTCTAATACAAATAGAAACCTATACAATACAATTACAAACTATACGATGCAAATGGCCAATTAGAGAATATAAATGGACAATTATAGAATACAAATAGAAAATTATACAATGCAAATAGAAAATATACCGTACTAATTAACCATTAAAGAATGCAAAATGAAATTATACAATATAAATTATTAAATATATGAGTAATTCAAATGGAAAAATATTGAATACAAATGGAAAACATCATCAAATATTCCAACATTTGACACGCCTTATTGTATCGCGAGTTTAGTGAGGAATTGTTGATCAACTTGTGTGGTGACCTATTGACCTTTCAGTAGTATGGTGATATTGACAGTATCTTTTGGAATCACTTATGAAACAAGTTTTAGTCGTTAAACATGTACATTCGTCTCATGTTCATGTATATGATACAATAAATCCAACCACAGACAGATAAAATGTGACAAAACAGTATTACCTGAGTCTCGTTTACTGTGGGCATCTTCAGGAGAAATGAAAGCGTCGAAAAGGCCTCTGGGTAATTATTTGCATTTGTATACAGAACTCAGGCTATTGGGGCCATTTGAACGATGGGGGCAGTGGAGAGATAACCTGTCTTGATAATATGCCATTTACATATATATAATAACCATTTTCCTTTTTACCGTGTAAAATATAAAGCGTTAATGAAAACTTTAACATTCTTATGTCTGTTTCAAAATTTTTGTCGGAATGTTTTCGTTTTTTTCACAAGTTGATCAGAGATGGAAGCAAACAGATGCATATTCTCTTGTCGCCATTCGTATACTTATTTCAATTAATGTTTTCATAATTAATCTAGCCATTGAAATAAAACATTAGAATTTTAAACAGGTCTCTCGACACATGTACCATACGGTAAGTCGAACTTTTTATATGGACATTAGTACATACATTTCAGGAAAGTTGTGTCACCTTCACTGTCTTTTTTTTTTAATGTTTCGTTGAGTTCGAGACAGAAAACCACCATTTTGTTACATGTACAAATACCGGTAGCGTCATTTGCCGTTGATATTAAAACGTGTGAATGTTCAAAAAGTAAATTTTTTACCGTTTACGTCCTCGTGTGGGTAGCCTTATAACCCTTTCCGTGCTGAAAGACTGTTACCTTTGATACGAAAGATCGTAAAATCAATCAATTAGGAGAACATATAAATTTATAAGCGTAGTCTATTGACCGATCCGGTACATTAAACGAATAAAATATAGTTTTAAGTATGAGAAATAGAAATATATGATATACCGGGTAATCAAATTTTGAAGTGCATGGTTATACTCAGAATGTTTGAAGAGACTGTGATAATTTTATCCCTTCGTATTTTTAGTCTTGCTGACCGACAGGTGTGAAGCAACAGACAAAAACAAACCAAAAACAACACTAAGACCCATTACATGTCAGGATCTGTGTCACCGTCACCTACTTATCAACACTACCTATTGTTCAGCACCATCTTCTGATGATCTCTGATAAAACTACACAAAGTATATCCACTTTAGATTCCACATTTCAAAAATAGTTGAATATGTCAAAGAAACATCATAATACCATATCTTACAACAACAAAAAATTAGCTACGTTGAACATGCTTGAAATCACGGTCAGTATTTGTTGGCTTTCACGTCAATAGGAGGTGCACATCGTTAATATGTATATAAACACTGTGCAAAGTTTGAATGCTATTGGATGAATACTTTTTGAGTTACAGAATACACAACATATGAACATCAATCACATATGTTGTGAAAAAGAATACCCAAGTTGAACATGCTAAAAATCACAATTAAGTTTTTGTCAGAGTTCACCATAATAAAAGGTGTATGTATATTAACCCTGAGTTGCAAAGTTTGAATAATATTGATGGGAAACTTCACACTTATTAAGTTACAGAGTACACAAAATATGCACCGTCAATAGTGTAAATTGCAAAAAGAAGGCCGAGTCATACATGAAAAAATCGCAATAATTTTTTTTTCAAATTTGTTCCTAGCTGGAGGTGAACATCTGAATAATAATGGTTGGATACTTTTTGAGTTACAGATTACACAAAGTATGCACCCATGATCGGGACGGACGGAGTGGAGCGTCTACTAGACCTGCTGTCACCGTTGGTTGGTTATATATTGTTTAACGTCCCACTCGAGAATCTTTCACTCATATGGAAAAGTCACCATTGCCGATGAAGGGCTGCAAAATGTAGGCCTATGCTCGGCGCTTACGGCCTTTGAGCAGGGAGGGATGTTTATCGTGCCACTCCTTCTGTGACTCGGGGCCTCGGTTTTTACTGTCTCATTCGAAGGACTGCCTCATTTAGTCACCTCTTACGACAAGCAAGAGGTACTGAAGACCTATTCTAGCCCGGATCCCTACGGGCGTCACCGTTGGTGACGCAGGTAAATATAATCTGCCCTTAAGTGACCTAGATAGTCACGTGAAACGCAGGCCTATGAAGTAAATTCTATTATTTCAATGTAATTATGAATTTTCAATAAATCTAAGAACTATATCTAGTTCAGGATACAACTCTGTATATTCATCACCATTCAAATAACATCTCAGTAATTAAAAAAAATATCACCAGGTCGGAAGATTTTGAAAACAGATAATTTTTTTGACAATGTATGTTGACGCACAGCAATGCAATAATTTTACCTACCTCTTCCATTATAAATCGTTCGGACTCCATAACACTATCCAGCTTAGAGGATGTGGTTGCCATATTTAGTTGAGCTACAAATATTCGGCAAAACTCCAGCTGTTTGACCTTTGGAAACCTTTATCTGATATCATTATGGCGTATTATCACTAATCACCAAGTGTATGATTATTGTACTGGGTAATCAGTTGGAATTTCATCATTATTTTGTTTGTCATAGCTTCCTTCGCTTGGAAAAAGAAAAGTATATCTAAATTTAGCACATTCATTTTGAATATCGTTTTATTCGTTGGAGGATGCATTTTTCCATGGTAAATGTAATTTGATAAAGTCGTAGAATTTTTTAGTCTTGACTCCATTCGTCTCCTTACGTTGTTAGTGTAATTTTATGGTTGCGTAATGCTTGCCATCTACCCGTAGGTCTTAATTTTGATATTACACAGACTTTACAACATATTATTGGATATTCTCTCTCTCTCTCTCTCTCTCTCTCTCTCTCAACATTTTAAGAATATTGAAAGTTAAGCTCCACACACTCGTTTTACATACATGTATCGTTTCATCATTGCAAAGCGAGCATTTACATGGCAAATACATATAAATTTAACTCGTTATACATAATTGATGTGTATTTCTTTTTCTCTTTTATGCATGTTTCATTTTATTGAAACTGTAATTGCAGAAGATTAAAATTTCACAGACTCAGTTTTATAAAATATCAAATTGATGAATTCACTTGCAAAAAAGTCATTTTACATTCATTTTCCATGCCATTTGATTTTTAGGAAAGATACACATTTCAATGGTAAATGTACTTTACTATAAAAGACCCATAGACCACATTGCCCACCTGAGTCACTTTGGCCCATAAAGATTTGCTCTATCTATTTGCATCTAAAACTTTGATTTCCTATTGTATCCCCGTCTACCCCTGGGATCCATGATTCTAACAAACTTGAATCTGCACTCTGTTGGAAAGCTGCCATGTAAATTTGTTTTTCTGACGCAATGGTTCTTGAGATTGATCGATTGACTTGATTGTATATTGTTTTACGTCTTCTTGAGAATTTTTCATTCATATGGAAACGTTTCATTTGAGCAGGGAGGAATCTTTATCGTGCTACACCCGCTGTGACACGGGGCCTCGGTTTTTGCGGTTTCATTCGAGTAACCGACCCATTTAGTCGCTTTCTACGACAAGCAGGGGGTACTGAGGACCTATTCTAACCCGGATCCCCACAGGGGCTGGTTCTTGAGAAGATTGTAAAATGACCTCACCCTATATTTGCTTTTTAATGATTATTTCTCCCTTTGAAGGGGCATGGATCTTCATTTGAAAAAAAACCCTTGAATTTCCTTCACCCAAGGATGATTAGTACCAAGTTGGAGAAGAATGTTCCCTTTCAATTGATCAAACTTGAATTCTCTGCATCCAAGGATACTATTACCAAGTTTTGTCAAGTGGTTGTGGGGGGAAAAGTCGAAAATGTGAAAAGTTTACAAACCAACGGACAACTAGTGACCAGAAAAGCTCACGTAAGCTTTCATCTCCAGTGAGCTAAAATGTTAGATTTCATGTCCATGATACCGTGGGGATCCGGGTTGTTAGGATAGATCCTCCGTAACCCTTGCTTGTCGTAAGAGGCGACTAAATAGGGCGGTCCTTCGAATGAGACCGCAGAAACCGAGGTCCCGTGTCACAGCAGGTGTGCACGTAAAAGATCCCTCTCTGCTCAAAGGCCATAAGCGCTGAGCATAGGCTTAAATTTGCAGCCCTTCACCGGCAATGGCGACGTCTCCATATGAGTGAAAGATTCTCGTGCGGTACGTTAAACAATATTTAATCAATCATGTTCATGAGTTTATTTGTCTCGCTATGTGGTTTATAGTGTGATGTATTTCAATGATAAATGTAATCTAATAAAATGAGAGGTTTCATGTCTGCAGATTACTTGTCTCGCTATATGTTATGTAGAGTGATATATTTCCAGCACTTCACCGGCAATGGTGACGTCTCAATATGAGTGAAAAATTGTTGAACGTGACGTTAAACAATATATAATCATAATCATTTATTGGCGCGAGCGAGAATCGAATCAACTAGAGGTGAGAGGCCTTGTGATTTTGAGCGCAATGCTCTAACCACTCGGACACGGAGGCCCTTTTAATGAGGAAGCATTTCTAAAGAAATTCATTACCCAAACATATTAATCACACTCTCACGATCTGCACGTGATTCTACTGATGATCAAGGGTGTTGTGCCACAAATACCTTTGAATTGGAAGGCTAGAGCCACTCTAATGGAAGATTTTGAATAGAACGCATCAGATTATCACTTGCTGAAGTCATTAATTAAACAGAGACCATGCGCCTTCTAACACAGGATGAGAGGTTACGTACCCTTGGCATGCTACAGGTAGGCATAAGTCAGGTCGCTGTGGCAAGGGCAATGAATATTTCCCAATCTGTTATCAGCAGATTATGGTCCAGACATCGTGCTACAGGGTTTGTTCAGGATAGACCACGATCCGATCGACCAAGGCCAACAACTCAGGCTCAGGAAAGATTCATCCGCACTATTGCCTTGAGAAATCGTCTGGTAACGGCAAATCAGATTAGTTCAACTTCAAAGGGATACTTGGTTGTGAGTGTTCAGACCATCAGGAATCAACTGCACATATTTCACTTACACACCTGACGTCCTCGTGTCATTCCCTGTTTGAGGGATCGTCAAATTAGGGCCCGACTCCAAAGGTACCGTCACCATCAACACTGTGATAGTCGCCGATGGAACCACGTAATGTTCTCAGATGAGTCGAGGTTCACTGTGGACTTCCTGGACAGACGCAGGAGGGTTTGGCGCCGAAGTAACGAACGTTTCCATGACGTTAACGTCATTAGGCATAATAGGTATGGGGGTGGATCTGTAATGGTGTGGGGAGGCATCACTATTGCTGACAGAACAGACTTGCATGTTGTTGCTGGACCTGTCACAAGGCAGTACTACCGGAACAACATCTTGGCACCCCATGTTGTACCGTTTGCACATCTATGTTGTGCCGTTTCATTTTTCAAGATGACAATGCCAGATGTCATAGGACAAGGATCGTTACAGATTACCTCCAACAGCAGAATATCACCACACATCAGTCCGGACCTTTCCCCCATCGAGCATGTCTGGGACATGCTTGGACAGCGGCTACGCCAACGTCAACTACCTCCTGCCGATGTCCAAGAACTTGCTGCAGCATTGCAACAGGCATGGAATAACCTTCTCCAAAATGACCTGGGACGTCTCGCTAGGAGTATGTCACTCTGAATCCGAGCTTGTCTGACCAACCGAGAGGGTTTTGCGCTACTGACTTTTTCACAATGGTGGTAAATTTGCTGTGTGACCCTGTGTTGGCGTCGACCCTTATTCTGGAGAATTTGTCCTTTTCTGATTGTACACAGGGTTTCGAATAAATTGACAAACGTTTCCTTAATGTTTTTCTGTCATTTGTTTCCTTCTTGACCTCAGGATCTCATTTCATTTCCTTGTAAATCCAGTATCCCTTACTTTTTTAAAGATATTATGGATAAATATTCCTTCCTGTGTACACGTGTGTCTGTGTTTAGACATATATGTACACGGTTTTGACTACATATGTACGTGTCCTCTTTGCAAACACTTCCCGAAACATAGACGAACTGCACACGCGAACTCTCTCTCCCTTTCTTTCTTTGAACTAAAACGTTTTCCTCACTAGAGATTATGATATATTTTTGGAAAATCGTTTTTCCATACTTTAATATACCTATACCATGGATTGCACGTAATTCATTATTTCATTCGTGAGGTAAATCGATTGTTTGCTTGTTTGTTTGTTTGTTTGTTTTCCGCCGCACTCAACAATTTTTAGTTATCTGGTGGCGTCCAGTTTTTGTAGGTGGAGGAGAGAACTCAGATACAATGTATCCGGGAAGAGATCGCCAACCTTCCGAAAGTTAACTGGCAAACTTTCTCACATATATCGGCGCGAGCGAGATTCGAACCCGCACCGACTAGAGGTGAGAGGTCTTCTGATTTTGAGCGCAATGCTTTAACCACTAGGCCACGGAAGCCCCCACGTTAATCGAAGTTCAATCTAGTTTTCAGGTGAGCGTTAAGGCCTGTGGAACTCTGGTATAAAAAAATTGCACCGAGGTAGTTTAAAAAACAAGATAGTGTTTGTTTAAAGTTTTTTGCCATTTTTCTCATATTTACCTGACCAAGGTGCAATGAATTTCACAATTTTGGTAACGGGCTTCATTTGGGTTTTCTCCCATATGTGTGGGAGTAGATAAGATGTTTAATAGTTATCAAGATTGATTGATTGTATGTTGTTTAACTACCATTCCAACTCTCTGAAATTTTGTATGAAGCATCTTTTGGATTGATTGATTGTATAGTGTTTAACGTCCCTCGTTCACTCATTACCGGTGAAGGGCTGCAAAATTTAGCCATGGATTCTAAGCGTTTGGCAAAGCAGCAGTGACTATCTATGTTCATGTCTTAAGGTCACCACGGCAAGAGCGGGACTCCAACTCACGACTTCCCGGTTACAAAGCGAACGATCTACCAATAAGCTACCGCGACCGATATATAATACATATGTACCAGCTTTGCATTGATTGTACAATATTCAGTTTTAATACCTAGAATATCAATTGAAAGTCTTTCATTATTTAATTCAATATGGTTTCATGTCTCCGTCTTAGATTTGGCATCGGTCACGGTACCTCAGTAGTTAGAGCGTTCGCTTCGAAACCGGGAGGTCGTGAGTTCGAGTCCCGCTCGTGCCATGGCTGCGTCAAACCTAAGACGAAAAATAGGTTGTGATTGCTCCTTCGCCAAACGCAGGGCATTTAAAAGTGAGAATCACGGGTCTTTCGGATATGTCCTTAAAAACGGAAGTCCCGTGTCACGGTAGACGTTGGCACATTAAAGAGCCCTCATTGCTACGGCCCTGAGCGCTAAGCATTGGTCAAAATTTGTGGTACTTCACCTACAACTGGTGACGTCTCAATATAAGTGAAAAATTCTCGACGGGACGTAAAACAAACTATCAAATAATCAATCAATCTTAGATTTGGCACAAAAGGGCTTGAGCTCACGACCTCCTGGATATGAAGCGAACGCTGTTCATGTGGATCCGAGTTAGAAATGGTCCTCATTGCCCCTTGCATGTCGTAAGAGGCGACTAATTGGGACGGTCCTTGGAATGCGCCGTGTCACATTAAATGTGACACGATAAAGATCCCTCCCTGCTCAAAGGCCGTTCGCGCCGAGCATAGGTCTAAATTTTGCTGCCTTTCATCGACAATGGTAACGTCTCCACACATGAGGGCTGTGCAATATGTAATGTGTCTTGTACCACAGCGCGATAACACTTTGCATGGTTTCGTGGATTATGATACCTTTGAATACCTATTCAATACATTTCCAACGGTATAAGCACGAGCCTTCAGCTCCACATAGTTTTAAACTTATAGTAATTTTAGTAGAGCCAATCGTTGACCACTGTTGAAAAAACGGTTTGGAAACGGGTGGAGAATATTGAATAAATTAGAGCTTTGGTAAAAGTTCGCACAAAACTTGGTCATTCGATAATGCAGATTTTTACTGAGTTGCGGAAGTTTATGGGACTGATAAGGTATCTTATTAGACAGTTCGTACTTAGAGAAAGAAGTTTCTGACTGGCACAGAGTCCGTCAAAGATGCAGCAAAGTCTGACGGACCTGTGGCTGTAATTTTGAAGAGCGTATTTTGAAAGTACGAAAGATTTCTGCCAGATTTATACCGCATATATTGACAGATGACCAAAAACGGATACAAGTACCAACCGCTAAGCAATTGCTCAAAATGTTTCCCAAATTCAGTCAAAGACAATTTACTGGTGACGAAATATGGGTTCACTATTTCGAACCAGTAAGAAAAATTGGAAACAAAATATGGCTAACTAAACACGGTAGAAGGCATGTATTTGCCAAAAGAACCATAAGCACTTTGAAGGTTCTTTATTGCATATTCTTCTCATGTGATGGTATGGCCGTACAAATTCCGGTCCGAAGGGCAAAAGTGTTACAGGTCGGTATTTCCGAGATGTTATACTACAAAAAAAACTCGAGAAATATGATCATAAGTGTTAGGATTTAGGCATGTTCATCTAAATTATGACCCCCGTGGGGATCCGGGTTGTTAAAATAGATCCTCAATACCCCATTGCTTGTCGTAAGAGGCGACTAAATGGGGCTGTCCTTCGGATGAGACCGCAAAAACCGAGGTCCCGTGTCACAGCAGTTGTGGCGCGATAAAGATCCCTCCCTGCTCAAAGGCCCTAATCGCTGAACATAGGCCTAAATTCTGCAGCCCTTCACAGGCAATGGTGACGTCTCGTTATGAGTGAAAATTCTCGAGCGAGACGTTAAACAATATATAAGCAATCAATCAATCTAAGGAATGATACTGCTCCGTCACATACATCTGAGCTTTTGAAGTCGGAAAAGGTTATCGCCTTGCCACACCCACCATACTCTACAGATCTAGCCCTATGTGACTTTTTTCCTTTTTCCAAAAATTAAAGTTCTTATCTGGTCGTCGTTACAAGTCCTGACAAGCCCTTGGCTCAGCCATCAGTCGGTGTCTCGGAGGTCTATCTAAATCAGCGTGCCGTGACGCATTTCTGAAATGAATTCAGAAGTTGAAATAATGTATTTCAAACCGCGGAGAATACTTTGAAGGGATGTAATGTTCATTTTACAATTTGAGTCGAATGCTTTTGAGATATCGTACAATACGCATTGCATGTCGAACATCCCTCGTAAGAGAAAAATTCGCGAGTGGGACGTTAAACAATTTACAACTAATCAAGCGAACGCTCTATCATTGAGCTACCGTGACCGATCAGTATATATGTCTTAGTTAAATTTCTCAACGAAGATTCAAGGAAAGATTATTATTCATATTCTGAAATAAGAACAATACTCATATCCCGTTATAAGAACAATATTTATATATAGTCCACTCTAAGATCAATATACAGATTTCATTATATGATCAATATGCATATTCCACAACAAAATCAATACTATAAGATCAATACATGTATTTATATTAAACTTTAAGATCTGTATTCATATTACCCTGTAACATCAATATTCATATTACGCTATAAGACAAATATTCATATTTCACTATAAGAACAACATTCATATTTAACTATATATAAGATCGATATTCAAACTTCACTACAGGGACAATATTCATATTTCACTATAAGAACAATACAAAATTGATATTCATATTTCAATATGAGAAAAATATTCGTATTTCAATACAAGAACAACATTCATCCTTCACTATGGGATTAATTAGACAAACGTTTGATTTGAAAGTAATTATCAGGGCTGATTGATATGTTGTGAGCTTTGTATTGAAAGAGGTTAGCATCGATGTCCTTTCTTCAGCCCTACTATTCCCTGACTATTTAAGGCCTTATAGTTGAAGACTGGTGCCATTTGGTCAGTTCATATCGACGAGGTAGAACTATAAATTAAACAAGGCAAGTGACTTTTGCGAAATGGACACAATCGGTGAAAGAGCAGTGATCCAATATTTGCATAAGAAAGATTCTGCACCCAAGGATATCCATACTGATTTGGTAGTAACACTAGGGAATGATGCCCATTCATATACTACAGGATGACACCGGTCCTGGAAGACCTGTCACTGTGCAATTCCAGAAATAGTCAATAAAGTCCAGGATATTCTTAAAAACTGATAGGCGAATTGCAGAAAGATATGTAGCCAGTACAGTTGGCATTGCACAGCAACGAGTACATTCCATTCTAACAGAGGATCTTGAAATGAGAAAGCTTTCAGCCCGTTAGTCACCAAGACTTCTGACAGTTGATCAGAAGCACACCACTTTGTTGCGTGCAAGTTTAAGCTGCTAACTTTCCTCAGAGATTTCTTACTATAGATGAAACGTCGGTCCATCATTTCACTCCAGAGGCCAAACAACAGTCTAAAAAATGGAAGTACCGTGGTTTACCTCCGCACAAGAAGGCAAATACTGCTCCATCAGCTGGAAATATTATGGCGTCGGTTTTCTGGGGTGCTGATGGTAGATTATCTCTAAAAGGGACAATCAATGGCACATACTACGCAACACTTCTGAGGGAGTTACTCAAGCGCTGCGGAAAAATCATTAAAAGTGTGTTGTCCCTGTTCACAATTCTGTCATTGTGATGTCTGTCATTAACGATTGTAGCTTTAAATTGATTAGCATAAGCCTTATTTCCCTGATTTCGTTCCATCAGTTTTTAGTGTACCCACTCTCAGTCAGATGATGACGTCATATATGCAGTGGAGGATTTTCTGAACGGTCAAGAAATGGACCTCTTTAAAAGTGGACGTTCTTTAAAAGTTGCATTGAGGCCATTAAACACCACTGGCAAAATAGTGTAGACACTGATGGGGATTATGTTGAAAAATAATGCAATATGCCTGCCAAAATTCAAACCCTTACACATGAGGCTCACAACATATCAATCAGCCCTAGTATCTTGAAAAATTATAACAAAAATAAGACTACAAACGTCCGAGAGATGGTAATATTACAGGAAAAATACATGAATCATAGAATAGTGTCAATAATAAACACGATATACACAACAAGAATTTTTTTTCTAAAATATTTCTTTTCTGAATTTAAAAATACTCCATTACGGGCCACTAGACAGATTCCGTGATGACTTGTCTTTATGCCATATTAAGGATATGAAGCCGCGAATCGTGGAAAAGATGGATACAGCTGGTTCGTGATTACGGAAAGATTTCTTATTGGCTCCCAGGATTGCGTCCTCAAAGTGAATGATTCCCAATGCTGTCCTCATCTCGCTCTCCCGACTATATAGGGTACATATACATGTAAGAAGGGATTTCAACGAACTTGTCACCTGATATTCGAATAAAATATCGGTACTCCTATTCCATAGAATTGCCTTTAACACGATAAAGCTAGATTTCGAAAAATCACCAATAATCGCTACCATACATGTAAATTATTTGCATTATTTAAAAAGAAACACTGAAATTGCATACCTTTTGGATTTTTTCCACAAAATCAATGCAATAATGGTGAAAATCAAAATCAAGAATCCCACCAGTAACGGTGTCAAATAGGAGAACTCAACTGAAAAGGTAAACATTTAAAAGTATCATATACATCAGAGTATTACAGATTGTCTTCTTTACAAACTCGTTGCCAGGTCCCCTTCGCAAATTCTTCCACAACCTCTCAATATTATCTGAAGGGACGCGATACATTCTTCTTAAAAAGAAATGTACGAATTATACGTTACAATCACCACCGTTGTATAGATATTGAATCATTGTCGGATTTGTTGAAGAAAACCCCATCCATCTCGACAGTTGGTAATCATACTTCCATGTATACTCGATGTTCCCTTTCAAAAGATGAAATTCTTCACAAACCATGTTTCAGTTTTAAAAACAGTGATAAATCATTGATACATTACTTTGTTAAACACCACCTTGATTCTACGCACAATTACTCTGACGTTGATATTAAAAAAATCCTCACTGACAATATTTTTGTAGTCTTTGGTGATCAGAACTTCCAACAGCCAGTTTGAATTCCCGTAGGCACGAATTGTGCTCCTTTATTACTGACCTTTTCATATTCTTATGAGGGTGAATTTATTTAAAGCTTCTGTGTGAGAAGAAAAACAACTCTGGCTGTGGCCTTCAACTCGACAGTTAGATATATCAACGACGTTTTATCTATTAAAAATGATCACTTTCATTCATATGTCGATTCAATATATTCCACTGAACTTGGAATAAAAGATATCACGGAGTCTTCCAGATTCGTTTCATACTTAGATATTTTATTGAACATGGATGTTAAAGGCAACCTAATAACTCAGTTTTATGACAAACGGGATGACTTCAGCATCCCCTCTGTCGACTTCCCATATTTATGTTCACGTACCAATATTCTGCAATCATTTGCATATGGTGTTTATGTCTCTCAACTGATTTGATACGAAAACGTTTGTTCTGCGTATGATCAGTTTTTAAATTGAGACAAGCTAATTACATACAAGTTGATGTCCCTGGGATTTGCACAGACTCGTATAAAGTCACATTCTATGGTCATTAAAACGATCTAGTTTGCTAATACAACCTGTCAGTGTTCAAATGTTGTCTGAAGTGTTTCATACCAATTTTTGATCCGTTCTTTACACTCTGATTTTGACTTTGAATTACTCTGTTTACTTAATAAAGGGGGCCGAAACTGGTCGCGGTAGCTCAGTGGTTAGAGCGTTCGCTTCGTAACCGGGACCTCGATCTTTCATCTGCATGTTGTAAACCAAAAGGACCCAAATTCTTGATAGAAAGTATTATTTTAGTAAGGTTCATAATAATTGGCGAAATATGCGGTTTATATATTACACATAAGGCTGATGAAAGAAGCATGCCATAAAACAAAACAAGCAAAAAGCATGGTTCTCTGTCCTTTCTCATCTCTATTACAAGAATATGTAATTTATACAAAAAGTTATATGAAATATATCTACAGTTAAACACGGTTATAGCGAACCCTCATGGCCAGCGAAAAACAGTTGGTTTTAAATATACTTCGTTATATCCAATAAAATTTTCATTATTTATCTTTTATGGGAGAATAAATATCACTTCACAATAAGTGTGAATTCTTTGGAAGAGTGTTCATTATAAGCGTGTTTTATTGTATTTATGAATTTATATGATTACAGCATAAATTCCCTGTGTAGAAAATAATAATCAATTTCACTAATATATTGTTATGTCTCTACAACAACCACAGGTTTCTGCATAGAGCTCAAAAATTCGAAACAGGTTCATATATCAATAGTATGACAATTCTTCCTATCATTTTGTATAAGATTCGATCTAAGTCCATGTAGTTAATGTTTCAAACTGGGCATTTCAACTTCGATACTTACAAACAGAACACTTTCTCCCATGGTATCCCGTATCACAGACACAAGAGTAGTCATGAATTTTGTCAATACATGAGCCATGTACACAAGGAGAACTTGCACATTCGTCAATTTCTGAAAATACAAAAAATGGTTTATTTTGCACTTAACAATTCTGCTGTGTAACTTAAAAAGAAAAGACAGGTAGTGTTATCCTGAGAGGGTTGTCAAGGGGGCGTGTCCCCTTGACAAGAGATTATGCAACATAACCTAAATTTTTCAGTGTGTTCAATAAATTTTTTTTTAAAAATTAGACTGGTGTAAAGGTACTTTGGTTCAAAATTATTTATCATTTGAATTATGTAATGTGTAATTTTCTGGATGTGAAGATAATGACCACACTATGTATTTACACACACGTTGAAACTGTATTTCGAAAAGCCCTTCTTGAAGAAAAGTGTCTGTTCCTGGCTACAGATTAACAGTTTATCCATCCCTGCTACATAAGGTTCACGACATCCCTTCACACTTTACTTTCCAAGCCTCCAAAAATAACTGAAATCAATTCTGGTGACAATTGGTCACCCAGTGATTTCGACGGACAAAAATTGTTTGTTTAACGTCATCTCTCTAACTCTGTAAACTAAGTAACGAAGTAAAGATATGCATGTACGTCTGCTCCTTTTTCAATCATCGTTTTAGATATTTAATGAAATATTGTAAGTGTGAAGATATTGTGAGATTTTGAAAATCAACAAAGCATTAGAAGGATCCACAGGGGTGTTACTAGGATAATGGACTGGTAGAGCAACAAACCGGTTTCACAAATGACTCCGGTGTACCCAACTTCACATTCACAAATGTATCCATTGACTTGGTCGGTGCAGTTACCATGGAAGCATGGAGATCCAACACATTCGTCAATATCTGTATGGAAAATAAAGTTTGTTTGTAGAATAAATATAAGGAATACATTATAATACTAACTAAATATGAAAGAATCTAGTGGGAGGGGGAATCATGGGTAGAAATATACCAACTTATCTGACAATTTGTTCCAGCGTATCCTGGATAGCACTGACAAGTGTAGTGATTAATAAGGTCTGAACAGTTTCCGTGAATACATAGAGAACTTTAGCATTCATAATTATCTGTCAAAAAATACATATGTGTAGTTGAATAGAATTATTTAGGTGTATCATAGGGAGGTCCTGAATTCGTTACAGTTCTAAGGTTGTTTTAATCTCATTTTTTGCCATCGGTGCCTACGGTTGTGCACTCTATCATTCTCTTTTCATATGCAAAATTGAATTAACAATTCACTGAAAATATGTTCACTTATTACTATTAATACTTATTTTTTGTAAATTCTTTACCTGTAAATTTACAATACCATCTTTAGAACACTATATTTCACATATGAGTATATTCGCCAGTTTGTTATACAATATATCTATGAAAGTCACATAACCAGAATTGGTAGATCAATCTGCCGACATCACGACCTACGGAATTTTTAGTACCCTACCGGCTTTGCCAAAAGGGACTATTAGTTTATCCTCGGTCTGTCTGTCTGTCTGTCCGCCCGTCCGTTATCTGTCATTCTGCTTGAGGTTTTCCGGACTTTTCATCGCATTGGATGAGGATATTCAATTGAAATTTGATACGTAGCTTTGTCTTGGATAGTTACAGATCAAGGTCGAGTTTCGTTACGCTAGACCTACTTTGACTGAATTATCCTACCGGTACGGAACTTCATATAGCCCGCAATACACTCAGAATGCTCGTTACGATATGGCGTCATCAGGTATATTGATTATGATATTACTAAAATAACGTCCATAAGATCATTGCAATGAAACGTAGCTTTTGAAAGAATCGCATGTAAATAACATGATAAATCTTATTATTTAGTTTATACAATCTGCACGATGTTCTTAGGCTAACAATCGGGGGCTTTCTAAGATATATTCATTTGGAATCAGAATTTTGTTTTAAAATAAAATGAATCACTTAAGTATGATCAACATATTTAAACACATAATTATAATCAACATATTCAAAGCTTATAAAACAGTCGCCGGATAGCTGAAAAATTGCTCAGGCGACTATAAATAAAAAAGAAAACAAACAAACAAACAAAGCTTATAAATACTAAAAAAAATCCGTAATTGTAAATAAGCATAATATCTACCTGTTTCGCAGTGCCTTCCCAAATAGCCCGTCATACAGCTACATGCGTAACCATTGATAAAGTCTGTACACGTGCCATACACACATGGAAAACTTGCACAATCGTCAATATCTGTATAGAAAAAATATCCATGTTCATTTGAACATTGGATAGTCATCCAACTATGAAATTATCCATGTAATGCGTAATTGACAATATTCCAGTCATATGCTTGATCCTGATGATGCTGGCAATCAAATACTTTAGAATCAACCTTCAACGTCAAATTGCCAGTTGCTTTATTTTGTATAAAACGATGTTTAGAGGATTACTAGTAATTAATTTTCATAAGCAAAAATTTGCATCTTTTTTTTGTTTCAATCGTCTTTATAACTCCTATTTTACCAGTAGAACACAAGTTCCAAGTTAATTTCGAAACGTTCGTGAATTTTCCAGTGCTTTATCATTTGAAGTTGTCATAATTTCACAGAATTTGTATACATTTTGTCTTTCACAACATCTACTATCTACGAATATTCCCATTAAAATGGTAATGTTTCAGACTCTAAGATATATCTAATTCATCTGTTACTTGAAATATGTGTCACGCAATATCTAATATTTTACTATGAGGAAGACCAGGCCCTCTAGCAGTCTGAACCGGTAAGTGATGCTTTGTTGTACGAAATTTTAAAAGACTTTTCCTGAATTTCAGAGGTATATTTAGGTATTTTTTATATCCAACGTTGCTTTTTAAAGCCCTTTATAATTCACCATTGGAAATATAAATATTTTGAATGCATACAAGTTATGAATTATACGTCAGACATGAATGTGGGAATATTTGAATAGAAAATAGATATAATAAAACATTTCAGGTCCAGAATGTTTTCTTAATCAGTAACATTGGATTTGAGTGTGACTGTGATATCTCATATTTCACGCATGATTTAGTATTGAAAAAGATATGAATGTTATACGTGATGACATTGAGGATTACTGTTGAATGCAAAGGTGAATCAAAAGTGATCAATCTCATAACACCTATATACAATACAAAATTCAGAGTAAAGCAAACATGGCTCCTGCACATACATACCAGAGGTGGGATCAGGTGCCTAGGAAGAGTAAAAATCCCCTGTCGACCGGTCAGACCCACCGTCAGCTCTATTTTTCGAACCGGTAAACGGACTAATCAGCGTGCAAAGAACGAGCTCAATTGGTATGAAACTTTTCAGGTAGCATTGTACCCAATGACAGGTTATATTGGTAAATTGGTAGGTATATGCGAAATGCTGAATCTAAGCCCAGCAACATCAACATATTTGTCAGTAGCCTTCTTCGATTTAAAAACTGAACATACAAAGAACAAGCTTTTGTTTAACGAATCAGTTGAGCGTCATAAAGACCATATCCAGGTGATAATAGAATATTGCTAGATAAATATGGGAATATTGAGTTGTTATGTTGTTAGTTTGCTGTTAACATCTACACTGCGTGTTCAATAAAATATCGAAGTATGAGGCAGAGGATCCCTTTACTCTGTTCACTTGATCAAATTAATCACTTGATCAAGATACAAGGCTCACGGCCGAAGTGACTGGTCAAAAGGGGATGCTTACTCCTCATAGGCACCCGATGTCACCTCTGCTATATCTAGGGGTCCGTATTTCTCCCTCTCTTTTTGCATTTTGTGAACGGAATAAAGGGCAAATGTAACAAATTACTTTTGAATGTAATTGCAATAGTAATTATTTTTGGATTTAATTGTCATGACTTACTTTTGAACATAATGGGTTTGATAAATAATTACTTTTAAATGTAATTGCAATTGTAATGATTATTGTATTTACTTTTAAATGTAATTGCAATGGTTATTCTATGCAGCCTAAATGTAATGGTAAAAAAAATTACTCTAGAATCGGAGTAACGATACATGTAACAAGAACGTTGTTTTTTAAAGTACTGACTTTACCACGTAACTTGACTTTGACCTTCCTCCACTACATGTACCTGTTTCACAGTTGTTGCCGCTGTATCCCGCTTGACAATGACACGTGTAATGATTGAACTGGTCAGAACAGTTTCCATTCATACATGGAGAACTCTGACATTCATCAATTTCTGAAAAGACAACATACATTTTGATTCTTTCGTTTTTCTTTTGTAAGGAATAAGGGGCATGCTTAAACTTTATAATATTCTCTAATGGCAACAATCTAAGTTCTATAATTTCTGCGAAGAAAATTTTTAAAATGATAATAATGACAACTTATTGATGTATTTGAATAAATATTTTGCATAGTGAAATGTTTTTATCGTGTAAAATATTGATAGGTGTATTTTATGTATTGTGTAAATAGTAATTGATACATTTGTGTAATGTAACCGAATTTCGTATTATTCTAATACCTCACCATTTTCACAATTAACCCCCGTGTATCCCGGATCGCATATACATTCATAGTAGAGGTATTCATTTGAGCAATTTCCATGACTACAGGGAGAGCTGGCGCATTCATCAACAGTATCTGTGTGAATTTAAGATAAAGGTTCAAGGATTAATCAACCATGTTTCAGTTGTTCAATCGCCGTAAAATGGCTGAAATATTGCCAACACGGCGTAAAACCCCAATCAATCAATCAATCAATCAAGGATTAATCTGTAATCAGTACGTACGAATATAATAAGAATGTCAAAATATTGAAAGACATTTGGATAATTACAAAAATCAAGATTCATGAAACATACCTGCATTGGAGATTTTTGCTTCGTCAACTCGGAACACAAATTTTCCTGGAACTCCAATGTTGGACATCCGAGTAAGATTTAATACAGCGTCTGTCATTGAACCAGGAACAGAGAAATAGTGTTCACCGTCACCAGCGTTGAAGCCAACCTACAATAACCGTAATAACACATATCTTTAATATTCATTCTAAAAAATGGAAGCTGAAAGATTAAACAAAGTGAAAGAAAAATACTCGAAAATGGATGATATTTACCTGTGTTGATTTGGTCCATGTTATTTTGTTGTAATTAAACACAACGAATGAATGAATTCCATTCGTTATGAGAATCAGTTGAAACGTGTTTCTCTGTGTATAAAAAGCATGAATTAGATAACAGATTTTCTTATTTTCAAACCACTAACCTGGATCAATAAATGTAACTTAATTAAGGATCATTTCATTTTTGTTAATGATACAGGTATAGTCTGGTGGTTTTTTTTTTCAGTAATAATGCTTTATTCTTGAAATATAAACTCTTTGAAAAAACCTTTGGTCTCCGAAATGAAAAGCCTTAGACAATAAACAGTGATCAATCTCTTAATTCCTATAGAAAATGCAAAATCAGAGAGATGGGCAAACACGACCCCTGAACATACCAAAGGTGGGACCAGGTACCTAAGACGAGTAAACATTCCCTGTCGATCGGTCACACCCGCCCCCAGACCAAAATCCTGATCAGGTAAACGTAGCAATCCGCAGTCAGAATTAGTGTGCCAAGAACGGCCTAGCAATGTGTATGAAACACATCATACAGCATTTGATATAATGGAATGTTGTACTGGTAAACTAGATCGTTATAACGACCGTAGAATTTGCGAAATGCTGACTTTAGACAAGAGTGTGCAAACCCCTGTAGCATCAACTTCTTTGTCAGTAGCCTGCCGCGATTTAAAAACTGATCATATGCAGAACAAGCTTTTGCGTATCAGTTGAGAAATTACAACACCATATGCAGGTGATAATGGAATATTGCTGCATAAAAATGGGAAATTTATGCTGGAGAATAAAGGCATAAAGTTGAGTTGCCATTTTGCCGTCAGCACTATATCTAATAAAATATCTAAGTTACGAAGCAGATATGGAAGACTTTGTGGTGTCTTTTATTTCAAGTTCACTGTGATATATTGAATCGACGTATAAGTGAAAATTATCATTGTTGATAGATAAAACGTCGTCGATATATCTAAATGTCGAATTGAACGCCAAAAGATTTCTTCTCATGTAGCTTTTGAATGATTTCTGCTTCATAAGAATATAAAAACAGGTCAACTAACAAAGGAGCATCTGTGCCCATGGGAATTCCAACAGACTGTTAGAAGACCTGCTAATGAAAGACTACGAATATATCGTCAATGAATGTGAAATATTGACGATATAGAATAAAGGCAAGTACAGTATAGTTAATTACAATGTATTTCCCCAGTAAATGGCAAAATAAGCATCACAGTAACTTGCAACAATAAGTCTCAAAAGGAAGGCGAAAGGGGAGGGGGGCTAATGGGGTGATTTCGTATGTTCAGTATTTTGCGTTAGCACTTCTCTTTTTGTTCACTAATCAAACTTAGTATGAGTTCTGCGAAGTCACTTTACGTGTTAAATGGAAAATGTACATTTTTCTTCAAATTTTTTCAAAACATTTAAAAGATAATGACAATAATAATAATATTGGTGGCTGGTGTAGGACAGATGGATGAGATTTTTTTTTAAAAAATCATTCCCACGAAATAAAATTCGTTCCCACAAAATAAAAATTCGTTCGCAAGAAATAAATTTTTGTCCTACGAAATAAAATTCGTTGACACGAAATAAATATTCGTTCCCACGAAATGAATTTCGTTCGCACGATTTTATTTTAAATCGAGATCTGACTATTTGTTCACATTAACTTTCATTACATTCAAATTAATACATAAACAAAAATATATTTCATATTACTGTTATTAAACTTACAACCTTATTTAACTGACGCCATGTCTTGCATTTTTATGCAATCCACAATAAATCTGTAACAAGTTTAGTAACTTTAGTTCATATATTATATATCTGTGAGTGTTCTTTCAGTTTGGAGTACGATACTGTCATTTGGCAACATTAACACAGTAGGCCTTCCATGCACTTTCAACGACTCCAGTTTTAGATAATCAAAAGCCTTACAGTAGACTAAAAGTTCAATCTGTGATGGCGAAAACTGTTGAAAAAAAATAACTATTTAATTTATTTCAAGATTCTTTAATATATGCACACAAAATGCGTGTCTATAATATTGGGGCTGCACCCGATGAACTTAAACTAAAGCCCCTTTATTGTCAGCTAAAAATGCAATGGATTTTTAAAGCAGAAAACGCATATAGAGTCGGTTACTTTCTGCTAATAAGAACAGACAAATACAAGGTCACAAACGACTTGCAAAGGTGTATTTACTGATGTATAAATAATATGTCCTGTGATGCTTCAAAGGTTGATTAATTAATATGTAATGAAGTAAAATAGAGTTTCGGTTTTGATTTTTTTTTTATTTGGACTAGTACTTAAATGTTATGAACTTAGTGAATTTCACACACTTAGTAATCCTTTGACAAGTAAATATTGAAAGAATTTTATTTCGTGAGAACGAGTATATATATATATATATATATATATATATATATATATATATATATACGGTTATAAATAGTGTTTGGAAATCATTCAAGAAATGCCCTGACCCTTACCTGATTACAGGTAGTAGAACAGCCGTAAGCAGCCACGTTATCCCAAGTAACAACCATCATCCAGGTGGGAGTGATTTGTGTAATGTCCGGGAAAAGCGAGTGGACAGTACTTGCTCCTCTTCGTAGTGTAGTTACATCGGTAGTCGTGCGGTACCATAACGACCCTCCCTCCCCGGTATTAATATCAGTCCAGAAGGGTGCTATAATTCTGTGAGATCCATTTATTGGAAAGGGTTCTGACGTGTATTGCGTCAGCGGAGTTTCAAAGGTAATGTCACCATTGTTGTTAACCTATGTAAACTCTGTTATCACAATTGCTGTGTCTACCAATGTATTTTCATGATATTCTATAGAATTTCCATTCAAGGTTTTCATTAATATTCTTAATAATAATAATAACACATATTGCAAAAAAGGTATAAAATATCACGTACTCAAAAATTACTAAGAACATATAATTAGAAAACAAAGCGTAAGAAGAGACAGAGGAAAAATATTTTAACCCACAAAAAAATCATATTTTGTAAATTATGTGAAAATTAAATCTTGAAGAAACCACCTACTTACATATATAGAATTGTAGAGTGATCCGAAGAACGGAAAAGGTACAGATATGGGAATACTCGATGTCGAACCATCATCCACTGAAGGTAATTGGTTATCACCCGCAGCTGAACCGAAAGGATAGAACGGACTGAGAGGATAACAGTGAATGACAGCTAAATGAGTAAGTGTCGACATAATGAATGATAAACATACAGTTTCGGAGATCATTCTTAAACGTTTAACATGTAGCAATGCTGTTCTGATCTGAAGTTCTTACTTTTATTCAGAGTAAGAAGGAAAGCGTTCCAAAAAAGGGGGAGATTATAGTTATCCAATGTAAGAATTGTTAAAATTTATCTTAAATCCATGGGCTAAATCATGATTTTCTACAATTTCCCCATGTAGGATTTCGATTTAAATATATCCCTTAGCTTTGAAGTAACCCGTCACAAAATTATATACATTTATAATTAATCTTACCCGTTGGTATTTATTAGGAGAGTTGGAGAGGAAACGGGAAGTAAATTTCAAAAACTTTGCCAAAAGATTTTTTAAATTGTCAAGGTAAGTACAAAGTACTCGGTTTACATTTTATATACCTGTATATGTTAAGAAGGCTATACACCTGTCTACCCTAGAGAAACCTTTAGTTATTACAAATGTGAGATGTGACCCTGATCTTTTCTTCCATCCCATGAACATTTAAACATCATCATGACAGTGCTATTTCCTTAGAGCTATATTCAAAGTAAGCGTGAAATAATTGAAAAATTGAAATATTTTCTTCTAAAATCCAGGTTGAGAAAGTTTTAATCCCAGAATTCAAATGTCATTACAACTATTAAAGTCAATTAAAATAATATAGCTTTTTTCTAATTCACTCTATACCTATAAGGAAATCTTGTTAAGTGTAATCTTAGAAACTTACAAGCCCGTGGGGATCCGAGCTAGAATAGGTCCTCAGTACCCCTTGCTTATCGTAAGAGGCGACTAAATGGGGCGGTCCTTCGGATGAGACCGCAAAAACCGAAGTCCCGTGTCAAAGCTGGTGTGGCACGATAAAGATCCCTCCCTGTTCAAAGGCCCTAAGCGCCGAGTATAGACCTAAATTTTCAGCCCTTCACCGGCAATGGTGACGTATGAGTGAAAAATTCTCAAGCGGGACGTGAAACAATATGCAATCAATCAATCAGAAACTTACAACATCCGGTGCGGGCTGTAGTTTAATGCCACATCTCTAACTCTCCATTTGGTCATAGAAAACATATATGTTTATAACTGCATTTTGAAAAAGATTCTAGAGGTTTCTTGCATGATTATGTCCCATGGTATATAGTCAACAATGTAGACAGAAAGAAAAATGCATTACTCCGGGATCTCATTCTTGGTTTTACTAAAATGTTAAGAAACACCTTGGACGATTCTGATTGGTTACTTTTAGCATCACAATCTTTGAACAATTCATTTCACACAGATCATCGAAATCTCTTGTCTCTCTTGCATGTAAATGTTGTTATCAACTGAGGGAAAGGCGTTCAACCCCCACACCAAAAAACCTTAAAAGTTTATAATGGGAGATACATGTGTGCAAGTCCAGAACGTGCTCGTTAATTACCGGTTTTCTCAAACTTTTTTTCTTATTTAATTTTCAAGAGACACTCAGAAAGCATCGACACTCTTAAACAATTAAGAAACTCAAGTGTGAGGGGGGTAGAGGTTACTAACTTGCAATGGTTATGGAAATTGTATATACATAGTATTTTATTTATATACTGATATCATACATATTGTTAGATATTTAATTTATTTTCAAATTGGAAAGTCAACTCTAACAATTAAATTATGAAGTGGTCGGCTCGGACTATGAAATTTCATGGAATATATATATATATATATATCTGTGTGTGTGTGTGTGTGTGTGTGTGTGTGTGTGTGTGTGTGTGTGTGGCTAATCTCATTCCATTTAAGCTGTGTTTGCTACACTGTAGTACGTGTATATTTATATAAATGAAATGCATTTTAAATTCCATGATTTTCTTTTATCCCATGATTAAAATCTAACAATTTAATGAAGAAATGCTTCGTGTAAACACATCCTAAGAAGGAATACATGGTTTGGATACCCCGATCAGGACTAACAATCAACGCCATGCTGTACCTTGTGCTGTCATCACCAAAGGAATCGGTAATTGTCTCCAAATATAGTACTTCATCGACTATAACTCAGTAGCGACATTCAAACGAAATGAAAGATTAGAAGAAATTTACAGGAGTTGACGATAGAGAGAAATGTTTAATTAAATGAAATGAAAGGGAGCCCTATATTGATTTCATCTTTAGTTGATATATGGGTCATTATGTGTTGTTATATACATGTACCGTCCATGGCTCCTCACACGTGAAACATAATTGCAAGCAAGTTCTTCAGCTTTTAATTTTGCAATACATTTGGTATTTTAGTCAAGTGCATTAACGCCCCTTGGGTCCCACGAGAACAGGCATACTTTATATACACAAGCAATAAATGGCCATCCTCCCTGAATCCCTTCACCTACAGGTTATTACAGACAATTACTGTTATTACAATTACCTAAATTACAGACAGTTACCGTTACTTTTATTTCAGATGGAGACGATAATTTTAATTACAACCAACCAAAATGTTCAATATTTAGAATTGTGCTCAAATTCATCTTTGTCTACAAAGCAATTTGTGAAATTAACCTTATCACCATAAAACCGATATATCTGTATTTGTGGGTTTTGTTTCTTCATGTATTGATATATATATATATATATATATATATATATATATATATATATATATATATATAAATGAACTATTTTTGAGTCATACATTGCAGTTGATATATATATAAATGAACTATTTTTGTCAGTCATACATTGCAGTTGATATATATAAATGAACTATTTTTGTCAGTCATACATTGCAGTGTTAGTCATTATAGTACAGGTTCAATTATCGTGTTGATTATTATTAATATGCAGTTTCAAACATAAATACCAGACATTACACTGGTTGGATTAAGTAAATTTAATTGATACAAATTTTATGTGTAAAAGACGTATTTTACACATCAAAACACAATATACTACGTTGTCCTCACTCACAACTCACAAGTCACCTGGAGATCACGAAATTTACAATTTTAGTAGAGACATTCCTGCTATATATGCCCATGCATTTCGTTTTTCTTACAGATGTGTAATTGTTTGTTTGTTTATTTTATGTCCCGTTGAGAATTTTTCACTCAAATTGGGACGTCACCAGTTGTAGGTGAAGTACCACAAATTTAGACCTATGCTCAGCGCTCAGGGCCGTAGCAGTGAGAGATCTTTAACGTGCCAACGCCTGCCGTGACACAGGACCTCTGTTTTTAAGGTCATATCCGAAAGACCTGTGATTCTCATTTCTAAATGAGCGTTTGGCAAAGGAGCGATCACTACCTATTTTTACGTCTTGGGTTTGACGCAGTCATGGCACGGGCGGGTGTGCAACTGTAGCGAAGATCATATTTTTAAAAATTGGTCCAAGTTTTGGCATTTTTGCTCTACCCTCACGACCACTGAATTGCAGGAGTCCCAAAATTTACAATTTATATCCCCCTTGTCCCAAAGATGCCTCATACCAAATTTGTAAGGAATTGCAATGGTGGTTATCAAGAAGAAATTCAAAATCTTTAATTATTAACACACTCACATTTAATTACTATGACGATTTTGGTCCCACCCTGGTTCCGAAACCTCTACCCCTGGGATCAAGATATTTACATTTTTGCTCCTTTAAATATTCATTTATTTCTGTTTATTATCAATAGCATAAAAGAGAATGTATTATTTAAATGTTTCTATCATTTTTTTAAGGTCATATCCCAAACACTTGTGACTTCCGCTTCTAACTCCCCGTGGGGATCCGGGTTGTTAGAATAGATCCTCAGTACCCCTTGCTTATCGTAAGAGGCGACTAAATGGGGCGGTCCTTCGGATGAGACCGTAAAAATCGAGGTCCCGTGTCACAGTATGTGTGGCACATAAAAGATCCCTCCCTGCTCAAAGGCCCTGAGCGCCGAGCATCGGCCTAAATTTGCAGCCCTTCACCGGCAGTGGTGACGTCTCCATATGAGTGAAAGATTCTCGAGCGGGACGTTAAACAATATTTAATCAATCAATCAATCCACTTCTAATCTCGGAAGCTTGGCAAAGAAACAGTCACTGTCCGTGTTAAATGTCTTACATGTAGGTTGACTATCAAACAAAACTGAATAACCTCTTTGATCAACGCAATTATTGGGAAGCTCTGGAATATTCAAGCACACCTGAGCATTAAAGAAGATGTACTTCCGAAATTTCTCAAGGCGAGAAATGTGCCATATGCCTTACGACCCAAAATAGTCATATGCCTTACGACCCAAAATAGTCATATGCCTTACGACCAAAAATAGAAAAGGAATTGGATCACCTCCAGAGTGAAGGAATCATAGAACCTATAGCACACAGGCAATGGACTACACCTGTTGTACGAGCTTTGAAAAAGAATTTTAATATTCCATCTGCAGTAATTACTGCGCAACACTCAACCCAGTGTTAAACGTAGAAAAGTACCTTATATTCAATATTGATGTCACATTCGCAAGTTTGTCAGGAAGAAAAAAGTTTTTCGAACTCGACCTAACACAAGCATACCACGAAGTTGGGTAAAACGTCAAAACAGCTGCTGGTAAAAGTACACACAAGGGATTATAGAAATACAACCGGCGTGTATTTAGAATTGCTTCTGTCCCACCTATGTGGCAACATGCGATCGAACATGTTCTGCAGGGAATCCCATTTACTCAATGTATTCTGGATGATCATCACCGGCACATCAGGTGAAGACCATCTTCGAAACCATAGCAAAGTTCTATCAAGATTTGATGAATACAATCGTGCAGTCAATTTTAAAAAAAAAATGCGAATTCTTCAAAATGAAAGCGAGCTTCTGTAAACATGACGTCAATGAAAATAGCTTACATATATTACCAGACAAGGTCACAGCAGTTTCCAAGGCAACAAGCCTGATCCTTTTAGGGACTGATAAATTACTATCATAGGTTTATTCCAAACTATTCAACAGTCGTGGCACCCCTAAACGACCTGTTTCAAGAGAAGATGGTGTGTGAATGAACTGACATAAAGTGGCATTTCAGGTGAAGGACGTTCTAGCATCTGACCAGGTGCTCTGTCACTTTCACCAGAAGTTATCATTGAAACTAGTATGCGATGCATCACCCTATGGAATAGGGTATGTTTTATTTCTTCATTTCATGGTAAAATTGAGAGATCCATAGCTTATGCGTCTATAACACTGAAAAAGCAGTACGTGGGTACTCTCAGAAGACAAGAAAGAAAATTTCACCTAAAATGGAATCAAAAAATTTAATACTTACCTATTTGGAAAACACTATACCCTCGTAACGGACCACAAACCGTTAATCGACATTTTCAATCCAATAAAGGATTTACCTGCAATGACAGCTGCTCACCTGCAACGGTATACAGGACATTTATGACAAGAACACTTACAGTCACAACAATTCGATGCATAATCTCGTATACCTTTAGATTCAGCAGACACGCAGGAAGCGTATGAGGTACATTACATCTGTTCTAGAACTCGCAATTTGATTCGTTGTCAGTTACTTGCGAACAAGTCCGCACAACTATACAGAGAGACACTATCTTATTACAGGTCTTTGACTTCGTCATAACTGGCAGGTTTCCGTACGAATACATTCAACGCAAGGAAGACTGGTTGGATTTATATTGTTGAGAATTTTTCACTCACATAGAGGTGTCACCATTGCCGGTGAAGGGATGCAAATTTTAGGCCTATGCTCGATGCTAACGGCCTTTGAGCAAAGAGGGGTCTTTATCGTGTCACACCTGCTGTGATACGGGGTCTCTGTTTTTGTTTTTTGCGACTCATCCGAAGAACCACATTTTTTAGTCGCCTAGCAAAGGGTAGTGAGGGCCTTTTCTATCCCGGATCCCCGCGGGACGTAGTAAAGAGTTAGAATTGCACCATTGATGTCTTGTGTGAGAAAATCGCATTATCATCCTCGAAATCATGCGTCCGAAACTCATTGACGAAATCCATACTGGACATATTGGTATCGTACGGATGAGAGCTCATGCACGGTCATTTGCCTGGTGGCCCAACATTGACCAGGACCTGCAACACATATTTGACATTATTTGTAGTTTTCATATTAGGCTTATATCTAAATGGGGAGGAGTTCTATTTATGTATCCGGAATTAACACATCTTCGCAGCCTAGGGTTTTCGATCCCCTCTGCTCCCCACAAACCCTTAGCAGATTACGTCATGAAAAATGTGGCAAAGTGTTCATTGGTTCCAAGCTTCGATCTTGAAAGCAATAATAAGATAGCTTTCATTCAAAAGAAACACGAGTGTCAACAAGAGATGTGATGTTTAGCAACAACTTTCTGGATCGATATCAACAATGGAATTGTGTCGATTGAGTGGAGGCCAACTACCACAGAAAAATCGTAGGGTATTTTTTTTAGTTTTATTTGACGTTTTCTTACAACTGTCAGACCAGTCGCGGTAGCTCAGTGGTGAGAGCGTTCGCTTCGTAACCGGAATGTCGTGAGTTCGAGCCCCGCTCGTGCCATGGACGCGTCAAACCTAAGACAAAAAATAGGTAGAGATTGCACCTTCGCTAAACGCTCGGCATTTAGAAGTGAGAATGACAGGTCTTTCGGAGGTCCCGTGTCACGGTAGGCGTTGGCACGTTAAAGAACCCTCACTGCTACGGCCCTGAGCGCTAAGCATAGGTCTAAATCTGTGGTACTTCACCTACAGCTGGTGATGTCTCAATATGAGTGAAAAATTCTCGACGGGACGTAAAACAAACAAACAACAACAACAACAACAAAACAGTCTGTGTCAAAATGACAATCTGCCATCGTATATATGTGTGTGTGTGTGTGTGTGTGTGTGTGTGTGTGTTTCGACAAGCTAAACAGGTTAAAAGAAAATTGACTATGACCTTGAAAACAAAAGTTCAGGCACTTACAGCCAAGTCAACCATATTACAAGACTTCCGCCATAAACATGCTTTACAGTATGAATGTGCGAGGTGCAAAATTAACTGGAATTTCCTCTGCCAACGCTGATGTTGCCTGTTCTGTTGCTAGCGATATTCTCGTCCATGTTTCATGATTTCTGTAGCGCGTAATTGGTCTGCCGTTAATTTTATTTCAAAAACTCTATAGTTGATTTCGCCATACTTGTTTACATTTATAACGAACAGTATCATGAAAGCCATTGCCTGATTGGCTAGATTATAAATTTCAAATTCAGAACATTCGCTAGGTGTCGCCACTACAGTTTTCGCGTAATCTGCCAAGGGTTTGTGGGGAGAGGATTGGACCGAAACCCTCTGGCTTGCGAAGATAGAATTTACACTGTGTTTAATTTTGATATTAAATATGTATGCTGTGTACGAATATCTTTAATCAAAGAAGTGGTAAGATGGCGTTCTGCACGAAATTTTCTGGACGATGTTCAAAACTAATGGAAATGTAAAAAGAAGTTTTGTCAGGATAAAACAATTCTGCTGGTGAATACCGGCAGATGCAGAATTGACAGTAGAGATAAAAAAAAAAAAAATAAATGCGGCGTTTAAACATTTATAAATGCGAAATCAAGAGAAGTGACAAACATTAGAAACTGTTTGTGTTCAGAATTAACTTGTAAATTGATTAATTTGTAAATTGAAAAGAAACATCTTATTTAAACGAATTTTTTACTTATACATATATCTATTTAAATTATGTAAACAAAAACATGACACGAGCCTTGTTTACACAAGAAAAAAATTGTAAGCCCTGTATCTCTCTTGTAGCTCAACAACTGACATTCAAATTCTTGCTGATTATTAGAAAACCCTTAGTTAAGCATTGGAAACACTAAAAATGAAAAGATAAAATTTGAAAATTTTCACCTCAATCGTGTCCAATCGTCTTCAGTAATGTTCATCCCTGTACAATAAGCCCGCGGTAATCAATGGACTTTAATTATAATTTAAAATTCACCACAGCTATTTGTTTATTGAATAAATACGGAAAGTTGTCCGCGTTTTAAGTCCGTCAGTCTATGCATCGACAACAAAACGCTTTAAAACATGCAAGATTCTCTCTCTCTCTCTCTCTCTCTCTCTCTCTCTCTCATTATTATTATTATTATTATTATTAATAATTACTATTATTATCATTATTGTAAATTAGTCTTTTAACAAAATGCTTTCTCGATCATACAAGTTCCTCGGAGCTTATGACTGTCATTAAACAATCAATTGTGTTTAAGGCTATACTGTCGAAACTGCCAGATCAGTTGTAACAGTTTTGCATCGGTTTGATCGGGATCGAAATTCAAGTAATATCCACATGTACGTGGCCGAGAAGTTGACAGATTGACTGGCTCACTTAAAGAAATAGAACTGAAAGAATCGAATCTTAAGTCCCATTTTCTTTGATTCCGAAATTTTGTGCTTCCAGCAACGATATAATTGATAAAGAGAGTACTAATGGACCAGTAGTACAATTGTCAGGTGAATTATCTTGCATCAGCAGTGTTAGATCTATTCTTATCTTTTGAATCGCAGCAACTGAATTAGCACCTTCTTTTTCAGTGGAATCTTCTTGAACTTTAGAGCAAGATCATAAATATGATGGAAGAATCGTCTGACGAATCTGCAGAAATCATTTCTAATGAGGAAGCAGAGTTGGCAAAGAAAATGCAGGAAAGTGAAGAACCTTTCAAATCATCAGCAGGTATTTAAATTGTGATTATTTTTATTTTATATTAAGGACATAATAATCATTTATGAACCTTATATATTCCCATGAAATAAGATGCAGGCGGATTAAGAAATTGCTTTGTTTAGAGAAAAATAGAGAATTGACTACTTTTTAGCTCACTTAGCTGAAGTCTCAAATGAGCTTTCTGATCAAAATTTTCCATTGTTGTCGTAAACTTACCACATTTTCATCTTCTTCTCCAGAACAACCAGGCCAAATTCAATCAAACTTGGCAAAAAGTGTCCTTGGGTAATGGGGATTCAAGTTTGTTCAAATGAAGGGAAACATCCTAATCCAAGGGGAAATTTAAAAATCTCCTTCTCTAGTTTGCCAGTTTACTTTCAAAAGGTCAGTGGTCTCTTCCCAGGTATATTGTATCTGGGTTCCCTCTTTCATCAATGTAAAACCAGACACCACAAGATAACTGAAAAATTGTTGATTGTGGTGGAAAATAACAAACCATCAATAAATTTCTGGAACCAGCAGGCCAATTTCAATCAAACTTGGTACATATCCTTGGGTGAAGGAAATTCAAGTTTGTTGAAATGAAAGGTCATGTCCCCTTCAATGGGGAGATAATCACAAAAATGGAAAGTAGCGTGGAACCATTTAAGTCTTCTTCTCAAGAACTTCTGGGCTAGAAAAGTTCAAATTAACATGGAAGCTTCCTGACATAGGGCAAATTCAATTTTGTTAAAACATGGCCCCTGTGGTTAGGTTAGGAACACAATAGAGGATCAAAGTTTTACATGCGAAAATACAGGAAAAATATTTTTAAAAATCCCCTTCTCAAGAACCACTGAGCCAGAAAAGTTCAGATTTACATTGCAGCAGTCTAATGGAGTACAGATTCAAGTTTGTTAAAATCATGGCCCCTGGGGTAGGTTGGGAGCACAATAGGGAATCAAAGTTTTACATTTGAATATATAGGGAAAATATTTGATATGGGCCAAGGTGACTCAAGTGAGTGATGTAGCCTATGGGCCTTTTGTTTAATTTTTAGCTTTAGACTTGCAATACAGTACTTAATTGCTACATAGTACAAACATTGTATACTTGAGTCTGTGGGAAAAGAAAAAAAATTATTGATATCAAGGTCAAATTGCAAATTATTGTAATTTCAAAAAAAAAAATGTTTGAGTTTGACACCCATTAAATTCTGTCATGATGTAATTGAGATGTCCTGCTTTTTAAGACCCTTGTTACAACTATGATAGATTCATCAAAGTAAAATTGATAAATAAATGGGATAAAGTTTGGGAGAAATCCAAATCACACAATTGTGTTCTTTTTTCCTGAGTTTCATTCAACCTGGCTCTAAAGATTATGAAAATGAAAACAGCATTGACTTGATGTTTCATATTTAGTTAGTGTCTTGCATTGGAAAAGGGCAGTTCTGCCAGTTCAACAAAACTTCCACAGAGTTGCATGTGCTTTCAGAATTGAGGAAGTTAGGGATTTTTAAATTTCTGTCATCAGCACCCTTCAATAACTTGATCATGACCATAAGCTTAAAATGAAACTGCTGTGGATGAAATTTTCATGTGCAGCATGGATTCTTATGAAAAAGAGTACCTTTTGAAGTGGGTCTTCAATGCAGTAAATATCATGAAAAATTCTTTGAAACAGAACTACATACATACTTCATGGAAAGAATTAGAAATGTAGATGGGCAGCTCAACTATAAGAAATACAGTAATATTGCCAGTCAGTAGTGCAAATTTTAATCAGAATCAGCAGGATGAAGGATTCTCAGAATTCCTTGGAGATGGTGGTCCTTACATCAGTATACTGGTTGTTCCAAATCTCACCATTATCAAAAGTTATTGTTCTATTGGTGGAAAATATGGAAAATATATTCCACAATCCTTGCAACAGATATATGTTTAACATATAACTATATGCAGGCATAAATCTTGGTAAATTGCTGTCAAGAATGTGAATTATAACTTATTTTCCAGGTACACCTAGCACTAAGTTTACTCCGAGTGTGTCTGCTCCCTCTCCATTACCAGAATTTATGAATAGCTATGGGGCATCTCCATCAGTGCCAACATTGCAGGTACATTGCATGCAGTAATTCACAGTTATATCAGGTACATCGTATCCAGTAATTCACAGTTATATCAGATACATTATATACTGTAATTCATAGTTAGGCCGATATTTTTTTATTATCTGTTTTACATGAGCACTGACCCAAACTTTGGCAAAATATAGTAAAAATAAAAGTACCCATTCATTGTTATTTTTTATTTTATCCACCGATTGCTCCATGTTGAAATTCAGTGACAAATAAGAAATGAAATACCAGTCTGGTTCTGTCCCCACCAATCATTAATCACTTCTTTGGAGTGATCAATGAGTGGCAGGGATGGGAACCAGACTGATAAGGATATTTATAAAAGGAGACTTGTTATTGGCTGATTCCACGGACATCATCCAACCAGAGACATCAAAATGTATGACAATATTTAGCTCAAAAATGAAAACGTAGCACGTCAGCCTCATGTTAGGACATGAGACATTTGGTTATTCAAAATAGTTACTGTTGACCATGATTGTAAAACTTTAAAAGTCATCGAAAAGGTTAGTCTCACTTTCTTTGTCAGTGACATGATTAACAAGATGTGGCCATTATGAAATGTTATGGTGAGGGTCATGTTGAAGTTGACAGCAGTGTTACGTAATCTAAGCTGAGATTCAGCTTGCTTGGCTATTTGGACTAGTAAAGGCGTCAGTCCAAATATCCAGCTGAACTGAATCTCAACTGAAATAATATCACTAAATATTTCATTGACATACTTTACAGATTTCCAATAATCTGGTTTTGTTTATAAAAGAACAAGGAAAAGACAGACTGAGAACTTAACAGGACCTATAACTGAGGAAATTCTGATGCAATTGTTCCACAATAAATTGACCTATATATAATTATATCAATTAAATGATAACATCTGATATAAACAAGCCATTTATTAACAGTTGTAGGACAGTGACAGTGCCTTGAATAGAGATCCACAAGCTTTGATATGAACTGACTAGTAATTGGAGGGGGGAAGAACATAAAATTACTCCCACTGTTTATTGCTTTTTATTTTTTGGACTGACTGCTTGAATTTATAACTTTTTATTTTTTATTCATTTCAACACCCCCCCCCCTCCCCCCAATCCATTTTTTTTTAGAAAAAATTCCTTTAAAACAAATTTTAAAAAAAAATTGGCCTTAAGGTACATGGTATACAATAATTCACAGTTATGGTGCATTGTATACAGTAATTCATAGTTATATCAGATACATTTTATACGGTAATTCGTAGTTATATCAGATACATTGTATACAGTAATTTAAAGTTATATCAGATACATTGTATACAGTAATTTAAAGTTACATCAGATACATTGTATACAGTAATTCATAGTTATATCAAGTACATTGTGTAGAGTAATTCACAGTTATATCAGATACATTGTATACAGTAATTTGTAGTTATATCAGATACATTGTATACAGTAATTTACAGTTACATCAGATACATTGTATACAGTAATTCATAGTTATATCAGATACATTGTATACAGTAATTTACAGTTACATCAGGTACATTGTATACAGTAATTCATAGTTATATCAAGTACATTGTGTAGAGTAATTCACAGTTATATCAGATACATTGTATACAGTAATTTAAAGTTATATCAGATACATTGTATACAGTAATTCACAGTTATAACAGATACATTGTATACAGTAATTTACAGTTATAACAGATACATTGTATACAGTAATTTGTAGTTATATCAGATACATTGTATACAGTAATTTACAGTTACATCAGATACATTGTATACAGTAATTTAAAGTTATATCAGATACATTGTATACAGTAATTCACAGTTATATCAAGTACATTGTGTACTGTAATTCACAGTTATATCAGATACATTGTATACAGTAATTTACAGTTATAACTGATACATTGTATACAGTAATTCACGTTACAAGCATGAAATTAGGCAATCTTCATTGTTAAAAAAGCAGTACATGATTGTATACTGTATGCTTCAGTCTACTGTGACATTGTAATTTATCTGCAAAATGATATATCCTTATCACTGCATGATACTGTTGAAGATTTGTAATATTATTTATAATTTAAAACATTATTGATAATGAGAATTGAAGGGCAACGGGCAATTGACTATCAATGGTAATGAAAACATCACATAAAAGGTATAAAATTTCATGGTTTGGCCAAGATGTACAATTTCTTTGGAACACATATAGCCTTTATTATATTCTCTGACATAAACAATGATTTTGCTAATTAGGCACATCAATTTATTAAACAGTTTTACAAATTTTGAAGTAAAAAAGGACTATTTTACAAAAGTTAAAATTTTCTTAGCAGGAAATTGCAAGAGGCAAGTGATTAAAATGAATTGATAATTTTAAGAATTGCAAGTTTTCAAAGGATGAACAGATTCACCACCAAAACAGTAAATAATGAACACAATTAACATGATTTGTTTATGAGGTATGGTCCAAATTTTGACAGATTTTGTACACCTTGTAAAAACACCATTAAATCATCACACATATGTATTTATGAGGCTGTATGACATGTCATACATTATACCTGTTATAACCAGAATTATCTGGTTTTAAATCAATGTTGACAAACAACTTTTGATGGAGAAGACAAATTGAGTGACAGTCATGTGTCCAGTTCAGACTTCCAAGAGTAAGATCATCAGTGGTCTTGTCTGTGTAAAGCTTGTATTTTGTTACTACAGTACTGTGCTGTAAGTTTAAGAAAAATAAATATATTAAATAGTGTCAGTTCTCACTATCTTGAACTCGAGAGGACTGAGAAAAAACTTTGTGATATCTGAGTATTCAAGATATTGAGGGTAAAATACTTAAAGAATAAGGGGGGAAAAATTAGTCTTTTGTTTCTCAGGTACCACCACATCATGTCAAACACTGTCGCATTGATCAATTTTATTAATATATTGAAAAGGGAAATTTATTTATAGACAACTAACAGACTTGGCTAATGTATTTGAGGGTTTCCACTGTATTTTCTTATTAAATGATTATCTCACTGTTTTCTTTTACATGCAAACATTTTTCAAGCTTATAATTAAGGGAAAGATAGTTAATAACTTTATATAAACTAATTTATCTCCTTGAAAGTAATTCTGTACAAAAAAAATAACAGATGAATGTGGACCATACAGTATATACATGAAGTACTGAATTTCTATATAGTGTTGATAAAGGGGGAAAATATATCAATTTCATGGATGAGTAGCTGTCAACTTACCATTATACCATGTATTCTTTTGACAATGATCAGGTCATTCAAATGTTTTAAGAACTTGGAGAGCTGTTGTGATGTGAGCAACTAAAACATTTTACATATTTTGTAATTCTGATTTCCAAAGATGGATATAATGATTTTAAAAAACTTGTTTAAAAAAATTGGTCTTGCTTGATTTTGGAGTTTTACTGAACATGAAAGTTGACATTTAACAAAGAGTGAATCTTCACAGGCCAAGGGTTTTCAGTCCACTCCGCTCCCCACAAACCCTTGGCAGATTACACCGCGAAAACTGTGGCCCACAATGGCAACACATAGCGAATGTGCTGAATTTGAACTTTATAATCTAGCCAATCAGGTAATGGCTTTCATGATACTGTTTATTGTAAATTTAAACAAGTATGGTGAAATCAGCTAAAGAGTCTTTGAAATAAAGGTAATAGCAGACCAATTAAGATCTAAAGAAAACATATAACAGGGACGAGAATATCGCTAGCCACAGAATAGGCAACATCAGCATGGTCAGAGGAAATTCCAGTTAATTTTGCACCTCACACAGTCATACTGAAAAGTATGTTCATGGCAGAAGTCTCATAATATGGTTGACCTTTTGGCTCTAAGTGCCTGAACTTTGTTTTCGAGGTCATATTCAATTTTCTCTGAATCATTTAACTTGTTGAAACATGCATAATCTATGTATGATGACAGATTGTCATTTTCACACGGACTGTAATTCAGGACTTCTGACAGTTGTTTGAAGACTTCAAATAAAACTAAATCAAATTACCCTACAATTTTTCAATAGTAGTTGACCCCCACTCAACGTTCTTGGCTTGTTGACACTCATGTTTCTCTTGAATGAAAGCTGTCTTTTCATTGGTTCCAAGATTGAAGCCTAGAACCAATGAAAACTTGGCCACGTTTTTCATGGCGTAATCTGCCAAGGGTTTGTTGGGAGTGGAGTGGACCGAAAACCCTTGGCTTGTGAAGATGCAAAAAATGATGAAACCACAGGATATTAAATGTATGCCTTTAAAAATTATTTTTATTTCATCTGTAGAAATCAAGAGAATCTTCACCAGTGTCTCCTCCACAAAGGTAAGATCTAGCCATCATCATGAATTCTGCTGTTTTATATAAATTTGTGTTGAGAACTAGAATGTAAGCATAAAAACTTTCAGTTCATATTTTTATAAAATTTTTTTCTTTAACAGGGAAGTCCTTGCTTCCTTGCCCAATGTGCAGACAGCTAATCCAACAGTCAAACCAAACATAGCTGCTCCAGGTAAACCCAGCATAGCTCCCCTCATAACTCCCCCAGGTCAAAACTCATCATAGCTCCCTTGGGTAAAAAACTAGCATAGCTTCCCCAGATTAAAAAAAAAAAGCAGTGCAACTCCTACATGTTAAAACATGACTCCCTCAAGTAGATACCTATCTGCCCAGTATAGCTCCCTCAGATAAAAACCAAGATGAGATCCCTCTTTTTAGAAGAATAGTACATTGTATGACATCCCCAAGTATTACAAAGTGACATAGTTCCTTTTGTTAAAAAAGAGCAGCATTGAAATGTTGTTATCTCAGGTGAAAATCAAGCACAGCTCTACCAGATTGAAAACACAATAGCTCACTCATTTACATATATATTAAAAGGATAAAAATAGATGTCTTCCTAGGTAAAAACTAAACCAAAATAGGAATCGGCTGTGTTTTCTCAAAGTGAAAACAAAAACAAAAAGTGTCTTTTATAAAATCAAACTGCAAACATATGCATTTGTAAGATAGGCTCCCATTTCACAACATAATTATTTTACATAATCATGAGGCAGCTTATGTGTGTGTGTGTGTGTTTATTGTTAGTGGAAGCATAAGTCTCTGTGACACTGCAAATAACATACATTGTAAATATGATACAGAAGTTTTCAGTCATAATTCAAATATGCTGTAATACTATTAGTACAACTGCATTTAGTTGTTTTAATTCTATCATGTAGCCCCAGTAGAGACCCCCAGGGAAGCCAGTTCTCAGATCCCAGTCCCAGTGGAGATGATTCCAGAGTACCCCAGAAGTCCAAGTAGCCAGGGAGGAGGGTTATTCTCATGGATTGGAGGAAGTAACCTTGTTAACAAAATGGTGGAGAAAACCAAGGTGAGAATTTATAATTTTCTGCATTCTTTTCTATATGTAGCCATATATGTTAAAATGTTGGAAGACATTGCCTTTATGTAATGTTGAAATTTTATTGTAAACTCTGTGAAGGAAATATGGACATACAAGAAAAGTATCCATAAAAGCATTGCTTGAAAAAAGAAGAAAAGTCACACTTGTAGTGTTTTTATTTTTACCAGAGTTCCATGGAGAGCATGATTACAACTCTTGATCCTGGGATGAAAGAGGTCATCAGTAAGAAAAACTCAGAAATCTGTAATCCAGACAAAATGCTTGATTTTTGCTCACCTGAGCATAAAGTGCAAGTGAACTTTTCTGATCACATTTTGTCTGGCGTCCATCCATAAACTTTTAATATTTTCAATTTCTTCTCCAGAACCAGTGGGCCATTTTCAACCAAACTTCCCATTAAGCATCTGTGGGTGAAGTGAATCATTGTTCTAAGGAATAGTATAAATGAGGAAGTAATAATGAAATAGTTAAAAATTTGGTGGGATATTTAAAAATATCAAGAACCACTGCACCAATAGGGAAATGATAAGTCATATTGATATGTAAGCAACTTCAGGTAGGGCAGATTCAAGGCTTTAGCATATGAGAACTTAAAGGTCAAGTTAGCTTTCCAGATGAAAGCTTTCTGACATTGCATAGATTCTACATTTTTCAAATTGTGATCCCCCAGGGTAGGATGGGGCCACAATTTGGGTCAAAGTTTTATGTAGGAATATACAATCTTCTCAAAAAGAACAAGACCATGATTAGAGATACTGATATGCAAGCATCCTCAGGTAGTGTAGATTCAAATTTGTGTGAATCAATGCCAGGGACCTTGAGTGGGGGCACAATAGGGGATAAAACTTTTAAATGGGAACATATAAGGGAAAATCTTCACAATAGAATCAATAATATGCGAAAATTCCCAAGTTGTTTGTATTACATTTTTTACAAATTTTGGACTTTGGGGTTATGGTTGAGCTGAAATCAAGCATCAAATTATACATAATGTATATGCATAAAAAACAAAATTTTCTTTTCTGTGACATTGAGGCCTGATGTTTATCATATTGTTACTGAAGAATCCCCATGTTGTGTGGATTCATAGACCCTATGGAGTTACGGTTGGAAAATCTTTTTTTCTTAAATCTTCTGAGAACAGCAGGGCTAAGGTTACCCAGGTGAGCAGTGTGGCCCGTAGGCCTCTTGCTTCACATTAAAGATATATTGAAATCACTCTAACCAACAGGCCAACAAAATACATAATAGTGCAACATATGAATTTTAAAATTGTACTTGCATGAATTTTAAAATTGTACTTACACAAACTTGGTTTGTTTTAATCCCAGGAACTGGTGGCGATATCTATATAGTGGTGACATCAGGGAAAGAGAATAAAGTGGGGGCAGTCCGAGAGGCATTTCAAACCGTGTTTGGCAAGGCCATTGTCAGAGGAATGGTATGTGTTTAAATGTAAATCATTGTGTACTTATTTAATTTCATGGAGCCATAATTTGTGGATTATCATTTTTGGTTTGGCTCATGGGTACAGGATTCCACTGAGTTGCATATGGATCACATGAAAATAGCTTACATACCTTAAGTCAGTTGGTACGAAATTAACACTGATTTTATGTGATGACGGGCTTAACTTAAATAAGTACTGCACATGAAAATGTATGTTTACTTGACAAAGAAAGTGTATTGTTCTAAGGGTTCTAATTACTTTGGGATGGGTGGGGAGTGTTTTTACACATGGGGCAAAATATTCCCAACAGAATAACTGGCTTACTATGATAAAGTAATCTGCTAACACAAGAAAAATAGGGGTGTATGAATATTGAATTAAATTTATAAGAAATTTGGATGTAGAGTACAGTAAACGAATTTCAATATAGTTGAGTATATTTAGTTCATAAATTATCATTTATTTGACTTGTGGTCTTGAAGGAAAGCAGTTCAACGACTGCAACCCAACCTGTTGGTTATACATGTGGTTTGAAAGGTGCTGAGGAGAGGATCCAAAATCTTCGGGAAAAGGGAATATTACCAGAAGGACAACCAATTGTGTCAGTGGAAGGATTCATCGTAGAATTACTCCCAGACAGGTTAGTTTTGATCCAGGGATTTCCATCTTAATTTCAAACAATAATCCTATCACTTTGATAAAATTAAAAAGCAATGTGCCATCAAAGCAATAATTTAGTGGCAATATGGTACATGTAGGTGTTGAAAAATATTTTACCTTATGTTCTAAGGCATCATCTCCGGGAAGAGCCAGGGATTAAGGTGTTCACCATTAGTAATTATACCCAGGAGTTAATGGCCAGGGTTTAGGTGCACAAGAGGCCCATAGGCCACATTGCTCACCTTGGTCCAGCTGTTGTTCAGCTGTTATAGTTTTTCAATCTTTTATTCCCATGAACAATTTTGACCTCATACTGTGGCCTCAACCTAGCACCAAAGGATCTTAACACAACCCATGATACATGGTCATGCCATTAGGAATCTATATACCAAAAAAAATATGAAAGCACCAAATTGATTAGATAAGAATATACTGCCTAGGTTAGGTTTCTTAAAAGTAGGTACCAAACCAAAGGTTTTGTCACAAGAAATGCACATAAAAAAATTGAGACCCCTACCACTCACATTCAAAAGTTCTGAGAAAGTTAAAGTTTCAGATAGACAGGAAAAAACAATACCACCACCCCCATCCAGCTTTAGTTTTGGCAGCATAAAAAATCTGGAATCCACACAACTTAAGAATTATGAATTTAGTGTGCCCTGCTACTCTGAAAAGAATATGTTTTAATTAATTTCCTGTATATTGATACCATATAAAATTTTGATCTCCTATTGTGGCCTCATGTTACCCTAAAGACCCTTGAATGGAACAAGCTACAAATTGCACTACCTGAAGATGCTTGCATATTAAATATGGGTAACCGTGACCTGTTATTATTGAAAAGATGATTTTTAAAGATGTTCTTCTGTACATTCTAATGTAAAACTTTGATCCCGTACTGTGGTCCCACCCTACCGCAGGGGGTAAGGAATCATAACTGAGCAAACTTCAATCTGCACTATCTGGGATGCTTGCATATTAATATGAGTAACCATGGACCTACTGTTAATGAGTAGAAGATATTTAAAGATTTTTCCTATACATTCCCCAAGTAAAACTTGATCCCATCTTGTGACCCCACCCTACTCCTGGGAGTCAAAGTATAAAGAAACTTGAATCTGCACTACCTGGAGATGCTTGCATATTAATATAACTCATAATGGTCCTGTTCTTGATGAAAAGAATTTTAAATATTTACCTATATCCCATGTAAAACTTTGATCTCCTATCATGCCCCCCCTCTCTCTCTCCCACAGACCATGATTTGAACTTGAATCTACACATGTCTGGAAGCTTTCATATAAATTTCAACTTTCTGTCTCAGTGTTTGTTGAGAAGATTTTTAAATGACCCCATCCAAGTTTTGCCTTTTCTTGATTGTCTGTGGTTCTAGTGAAGGAGATGAAAAATTTAAAGATAACAGATGCCAGACAACTTTCGATCAGAAAAGCTCTTTTGAGCCTTTGGCTCAGGTGAACTAAATAGTTAGTTTACTTTTGTGCAACTGGGTCCAGGCAGCAAATTTCACCAAGAACTGAAAGATAATGGTGAACGTGTATGTGAATTCAATCTTGTTTCTTTCAGATTTCCCTCCTTTTGCTCAGAATAAATCTTGTCCTTAAAGAAAATCAAATGACAGAGCATAGGCACTCGGGTCGTGGACAATGTTAATAAACACTATATTACTTATCGAGGAAATTCGATGACATTAATTTTCCACTGCATGGATTTTTGGTTTGGTTTTTTTTTAATCTATTTATTATACACTAGTATGAACAGGAAAATTAATTTCATAAGTGTTTAAAAATTGACATCACTCACTGTATATTCAATGATACTTCCTGTGACATCATGCAGTGGAAAAAAAAGTTCAAATTTCCCCGAAAAGTAATATAGTGTTTATTAACATATCCCATGACCCAAGCACCTATGTGACAGAGTAAAAAAAAATTGTTGATATATTTGTTTTTGTGTATAGATGGTATGAGATGAGTTGCTTGATTCTACAAGATCCTGCTCATAGGATAGAACTCAGAACATTTTCACAACCAGCTGCCATCCCAGCTGAATACATTCTCCAAGCCCAAGACAGGACACCATCAGATTACCCCCTACGTTGGGCTGGACTGGCTATTTCAATTGGTCAAATTGTGGAAGAGTCCATGCCTCACATTGGTCGATCTGACTGGCAGGCAGCACTGACGGGTGTCAGTAGACGTGAATCTCTAACTTTGGCTGCTAAGACTCTGGCTTATATGTATAAGCAGAGACTGCCCTGCTCTGCTGTATGAATATTACACATTTATTTATGTCATTTCAATACCATTTTCTCTTTGTCATTTGTAGAAACCAGTTACTTGCACACAAATGATTTATGCAGATCAGTCTTTAGAATCATGCACTTGAGTTTTGACAAAACAATTGCTTTGCTACCATCGAAATTTGCTCTTCGTGGAATTAATTATGCAATATTGATACATGTAATATTCAATACTAGTTACCTACAATGTACATACATGTATTACTAAATCTAGTTACATGTAAAATTTATGGTACACTTGGGAATTTGTGTCTGATGTGTTTGATGTTTATCAGACATGGCTTTTATAATTTGGGGATATTCAGTTAAAAAAAATTGTTGTACATGTATTTGAATTCACTTGCATGTTCAATTTACTTGGAATTATTTCATACACACATTTTTCCACACCGTATATTAACCCAAGACCCCAGTTGCAGACAGGGGATCAAAAGCCCAAAGGCTAATATTGGTTGAGGGTTGATATGGAAAAGGGTATGTTTTATTATGCTTATTGCATACTTGGTAATAACATACAAAAAAAATAATCAGAAGGGAAAGATGATGATAAAGTTTATTTCAATATATTAATTTCAAAACTTGTCAGATGAAAATTATAAACATGCAGCTTCAAAATTTCAAATACTATATTGATTTGAATTTTGTGAACAGATAACTTTCAGTTGGAAACTCCAAAAAAGGTTTCTGCAAGGGGTGTATTACCGCTCTGAAATGACCACATAGTACTGCACATGCTAAGAGCCTGTATTTATTACCAAGTATGTAAATAAAAGAATTATTCTCAACATTGCTGAAAATGGTGAATAATTTATCATAAATATATCTTTCAAAGATAAATGTTGTATATTGTTATTAATGGTGTAGGAAAGTGATCTTTCCAAAATACAAATTTTGATATTTACTATGTGTAGTACTATTCAAAAAAAGTAGGGGATATTGGATTTACAAGGACAATGAAATGCAGATCATGAGGTCAGGAAGGAAACAAATGACTGAAAAACATTAAGGAAACATTTGTTAATTTATTCGAAACCCTGTGTACAGTCAAAAAAGGACAGATTCTCCAGAATAAGGGTCGACATCAACACAGGGTCACACAGCAAATTTACCACCATTGTGAAACAGTCAGAAGCGGTTAAAACCCCCTCGGTTGGCCAGACAAACTCGGATTCGGCATGGCATACTCCTAACAAGACGTCCCAGGTCATTTTGGGGAAGGTTATTCCATTCCTGTTGCAATGCTGCAGCAAGTTCTTGGACATTGGCAGGAGGTCATTGGCGTAGCCGCTGTCCAAGCATGTCCCAGACATGCTCAATGTGGGAAAAAAGGTCCGGACTGAGTGCGGGCCATGGTAATGTGGTGATATTCTGCTGTTGGAGATAAACTGTAACAATCCTAGCCCTATGGCATCTGGCATTGTCATCTTGAAAAATGAAACGGCAGCCATAACGACGTGCAAACGGCACAACTTGGGGTGCCAAGATGTCGTCCTGGTAGTACTGCCCTGTGACACGTCCAGCAACAACAAGCAAGTCTGTTCTGCCAGCAACATTGATGCCGCCCCACACCATTATAGATCCACCCCCATACTGATCATGTCTAATGACCTTAACATCATAGAAACATTCAATATGTCAGCGCCAAACCCTTCTGCGTCTGTCCAGGAAGTCCACATTGAACCTCGACTCATAAAAAAACTAATTGCATACTAATGTAGAGCATGAAATCTACCAAAATTATAAATTCATGATCCGTGGGGTAGAGGTTCTGACCTCGACACCAAACTTTGTATATGGTATTTGTGTGTAAAATATTTTAAAAGTATCATCTTTAATGCTTTTGATACCAAATTGAAGCTAAATGAATATTAATAATGAGCAGGAAGCCCTTTACCAAAATTTCATGATCCCAGGGGTAAGGGTTTTGTTATGAGGGTGGGGCCAAAATGATCAGTGACTAAATGTTTTAACAATTGAACATTTTTAATTTCTTGATACCATTCCAATTCCTCTGAAATTTTGTAAGAAGCATCTTTTGGAGAAGGGGGACACAAATTGTAAATTAACATGTCTCTCCTATGGGAGGGGCAAAAACTGTTAGAATAAGAGGAATGTAAATTGTGAAATTTATGATCATAGCTCCCCCAGGGCCTCATGGTTGGGGCCAAAACTGAAAAAAAAAATATGAACAGTTTTAAAAATCTTCTCTACTCCAACACATGGGAGAAAAACCAAATGCATGGTTGTTATGTTGATGAAGCCCTTTATCAAAATTGTGAAATTCATTGCACTTTGGTCAGGGAAATATGGGCTGATTTAAATGTTTCAAACTTCATCTTTCCTTCTATTGTAATTGAATGGGAATTGTATGAATATTTAGAAAGATCATGAAGTTGTGAACAAAATAATCCAGAATGAGACTTAAATGCAAATATGAGACTCTCAGACAGGTCTATGTGTGGGCTATAATACTCAGGTGACTGTTAAGGCCTATGGGCCTCTTGTTTCTACTTTTTAAGAAGTACTGTACTACATGTGACAACAAGAGATAATGTGAGCACTGTTCACTAGAATACCCCTACTCACCCCAACCTGCCTTTGACCCAAAAATTTGTAAGGATCATTTTCGTCCCATGAGTAGTCCATACATGTATGACTCTTGGTGAAAAAGATAACACATGAGAGCCCAGAAACCATTTTGCTATTTCAATGTACAGCACACTTGACCTTTTGACCCCAAAATCGATAGGGATCATCTTCATTCCATGGGTAGTCCCTATGTGTTATATGGTGACTTTAGGTGAAAAAAATAACACATAAGAGCCTGGAAATCATTTCGCTATTTCAATGTCCAGTACACTTGACCTTTGGACCCAAAACTGGATAGGGATCATCTTCGTCCCATGGGGAGTCTGTATGTATAGTGTGGTGACTCTACATGAAAAGGATAAAGCTTTAGAGCCTGGAAACCATTGCATCTACAAACAGACAGATGAACAGACAACCTGATTCAAGTATAGCCCCCCTCAACTTTGTTGTGGGGGTATAATGACAATAAAATGTTCAAGATCTCTTTAACATTCCAATGCACTATAGCAAGTGAATGCTTGAAATACAGCAACATTTGTCAGGTTTTTTTTTAAAAGATATTTTATTCAATATACACACAGTATGCTGTGTACAGCATGCTTGAAGTAATGAAGCAAGGTTGTCTGGGAAATACAGTATACATATCTGATCAAAAATATCCCCCACCTATCAAAATCTAGAAATTACACTGAACTGATTGGGATCATTACACACTTCCTTCAGTTTAATCTAAGGAACTTTATCAAAGAAAGACCTGGAAATCTTGATGCATTACTTCATATTGAGAGCATACCTGCATATATATCCCTTCAAGCATTTGGCATGAAGGCAAGGAGAAAGAAATACCAGTTTTATCACCTTCTAATTATTACTCCTTGAACAGCAACATTTGCACTTGGAAAAAATGAACTATCATACTACAGCACAAATGATATTGAAATGAATATTGTATATGTGACAGCATTGACACATTAAAGTCTTGTATTTATGTCCTATCATTAATTGCATGGACACAACTCTGAGAAATGTTATTATGTGCTCACACACTTGTAGGCTACTGGTAGACCACCAATGTACATCCAACGACTGACCTGTTGACAGTAATTTTTTCAAAATCCATACTTTGCCTGAGTCTGTCTCCTTGTTAATCGGTTCTGAGACCATTCATTCTTTAATTCTATCTCGTGTTCCTTTGCCTGAAAATTGAGAACAATTATTACTTGTATTTTGGTGACTGACTGGTGAAGAATCGTGGCAGCTGAGGAGTAAGTGGTCACTGTAACAACTGATGGTACAACACTTAATGTCATTAAACACCACAGTTGTAATGCATGATGATGTGTTTCATTATGGCTGAAATTGTCAACTATTAATGCTATAATTCACTGACCTTAATAATTAATATTACGTCATGAAATAGTGTTGTATCGTGATCCAACATTGCTTAATGTCATTAAATGTTGCAGATGCAATGCATAATGATATACCTGATTTGTTGTTGCAGACCACTCAGATCTCAGAAGGTTATGAATGCTTTTGACCAGGAACATGTACAATTTGATTTAGTTATTAAATAAACATGCTGATACGTGAAGAAGATTATACCTGATGAGCTAAGTAAGTGATTTGGTGTTTGCGTTTCTGCTGAGATGTTGGCCCATCTCCCTTTTTGTGTGACATCCGAGCAGGCTGTTCTTCTGTCATGGATTTGTGTACATCTACTGTACTAATGAAATCATCAGCATTGACATCCACAATGTTGATGGATTCTTTTCCTCTTAGTTTTTTACCTTGCATCTTGAGAAACTGAAATGACCACATTGTGATTTAACATACCGTAACTAGAGTAATCCATGTGTTGCTGGCACACTGCAATACATTCACAAAGACTACTGTGAACATCATTCACTTATTCAAGAAAAGGCTATGGTATTTCTAAAGCATTCTAAATTTACAGAGTAAGCACTTGAGGAAGTTAAGAGCACAACAGTTGTGATCTCTAACAAGTTAGTGTTGCTTTGTTACACAGATGATACACAAATATGGGAAACACACCCTTCCTGAATCTTTTCCCCCCCAAAATGCATACCATTACAGTCTGAAAACAATTCTCCGCTATATACTGTAGGTGGGATTATTTCACGATACCATATGTTTATGGGGATACAATGATGTATTTATTCATGTGACATAACTTTCACAAATCATTATTTATTGCTTCAGTCTTCTATGTTCTAGTTTATTTGCAAAAACTTAATTTTTTTCAACTGACTAATCTTGCTAAAGTATGTGTAAAGACTTTCAATGAAAAATTGTAATTTTACAGTACTGCTAAAAACAAACTTTTATTTCAAAATCATAAATCTTTGCCTCACAAAATGCATTTCAATAACAACCCCCCCTTACCCTAAAATGGTTGGGGCATATATTGTTACCCCTTTCCATCCATCATTCTGTCAATTCAGAACAATTTTCTGTTTTTTGGCTGTGCTTTACAGTTGTAGATGAGCTAATATTTGATATCTTGCTTTCTATTGATGGCTTAAATTTCATGCCAAATGACCTATTTTTACCAAAGTTGTAGTCCTTGGACTGTAGAATTTATTTCTATACTTTTTTGCTGTGCTTGTAAATAATAAGCTAATAATTCATATAAAACAAACTCTTGATATATATAGTACATCTATTTTAATGACTGGGAATTCCAACAGAAATGAAAGTAGAATGTAAATATAGGATAAATCATTAATTTCCATTTTTGAAAATACATGAAGGTATGAACTGCAATATTTCACACTGTCATACTTTTCATGAAGCACTAATACGCATCATGAAATATACCAAAGTGAAGTGTCGCAGTTCATACCCTCATGTGTTTTCAAAAATGATATTTATTCCTTAACCATCATTCCCTCACCTCATCACTCTGCAGCAGTTGCTGGAACTCCTCCTCCCCAGTATGAACGGTTGGAATACTGTGTCTCTACAGACAAAAGAAATCACCAAATCAAGTGCTATGACCATTTATACAGATTCATGTCTTGATAGGAGAAAGAAGGGGGGGGGGGGGGGGGGGGGGGGCAGGGCTGGCTTTAAGTTGTCAATTTGACCCACTGACTCCTACCAATTTCTACTATTAGATATCTTCTGGAAAAGAGAGCTCTGTCCATCTTTTGAACAAATGATTATTTCTTTACAGTATTGAAAATTTCGTACAATTATCAAAAGTGAGAATCCAGTTCAGAACATGCTGTCAAAATACAAAACCAAATTGAATGTGGAATGCAAAAAACTATCACCTTTTTAGAATATCATCACTCAAGTTATTTCCATGTACCTGCAATTTCTCCACTGATGAAGGGATGATGATGCATGTACAATGAAACCTCTTTAATCCGACATGCAAAGGGAGACAATTTTTTTTTGGTCAGAATACTCAGTGTGTCAGAATATATATATAGTGTAAAAAACAACGAAAATATGAAACTGAGAATGAAAATAAGTAATGCCATGTGAAACTGATTGTACAGGTGCCAGATTAAGCAGTTTTAACTGTACAAAAATTGGTACATGAGATATTTTGTACAGTATCTTGTATTGTACATACTGTACAGTATGCTCCCCAAATACAAGAAAAATTGTTATACTATACTTCTATTTTTCTTATATAACCCATCATATACACAAATGATAAATGATTAACCTTTCTATTTACATTATGTTATTTAACAAGGGGATTGGTGCTTCATGTCAACAGCTCCAAAACTGTGGAATGCCCTTCCAGAACATATGAATGATTGTAAATCACTATGCGCCTTCAAGAAGTCATTGAAAGCACATTTTTTCTATCAGGTTTTCAGTAACTAGCCTCCATCAAGTTGAGATGGGTTTTTTTTATATATAGTTTTAATTCAATCACCAAAAAGAAAAAAAAATATCAACATTATCTCATCATTTTTACTTTTATATGTCTTGTAACTGATGTTTTATACTTATTTAGCATATGTATTGTATCTTATGTTTATATAATTTTATTTCAATGTTTTATTTAATGTTTTTATGTACTGTAAAGCACCTTTGAGCATAAAATGTATGAAAAGGGTGCTATATAAATATGGTATTATTATTATTAACACAATACAAAAAAACCCCCAAAAAACTTGCATTTCAGATTTTAAAGCCATTTTATATATACAATGATCTGTCAGCTCACTGATGCCCTCACAGTCAGGTGACAGTGTTGCTTAGTTCTATCCCATGAATTTAAAACCTCAGTGTATCAAGCATTCTGAGAGTATTGCAGTCAATACAAAGTCCCCTACCAGTAAAGCATAATGAAACTCAAACTTGATCTGTAACCATCCAATACAAAGTCATATATAAAATTTCATTTGAATATCTTCACCAATGCAGAGAAAAGTCCATAAAACCTCAAGTGGAATGACAGACAGACAGATGGACCAAGTGTAAACTAACAGTCCCCTTTGGCAAAGCCAGTAGGGGACTAATAAACAGTTCATATGCCATGTTCAAATGTACAGAATCTATATTCATTACAATTACATCCCCACAAAATTGTAAAATTTGGTAATTCATGAAAACTGGCCCCATGAATTTGATTCCATGGTATTACAATATATTAATGGGATGCAATACTGTACATAATTTAAGCAGTGATAGCAAGTACATTAAACTAACCTCAATTTCATCATCTTCTTTATCAAATTGTTCTGCAAAGGAAGATGCGTCTGTGGGAACTGGTCCAGCTCCATGAGATGGATAAACATCCTGAGAAGATGCCTTAAACTGTAAGGGTGCATTTTGTGAATCAATATTTTTCCTAAACATTGAATTTCCTGTAAGGTCCTGTGACACATGAACTGTAGGCCTTAAGGCTTCAGCAACCAAGTTTTTACTATGATCAGAAGTAGCTGCAATAGGTGGAGGAAGTGATAGTTTCTTGGGTGGAAATCCAGGCACACTGGATGTTTTACTGTCTTCTGAATCCAAAGAAAAGAAACTTGAAGGTTGATCCTCCCCATCACTGTCGCTGTCATGTAGAGGTGGCTTAGGTGGGCCCACCACTTCTGTGGATGAACTAGCCTTTGCCTTGACAGGTGCTGGCTTTTTGGTCAGTGTGTGAGGAATTAATGTCCTATTTGTTTCTTTGATGGTGGCATGTACTGGTGGAGGCAGTAGAGCAAACAGTCCACTTTTACCCTAGATGAAACACATTATACATCTTGTATAAGAAGACACTATCAAAAATTCTTATTTCATTCTCAATAGAAATAAGACCATTAATCTGTTAAGAGGTTCAATCACTCCACTTATAATCTCTTTTGATTACAAAAGAGATTTCGGCATTGCACATGTATTTTAGTGCAAATTTTGCATGCAAGATTTTTTAAAGTTTTAAAATGATGACACAGACATGCATTACCACACTGTTAATCCAGTTTTATATGAGAAACTATACAAAATATACTTGCCAACAGCAAATATGGACTTTATAATATCATTATGTATCTTTTGATGATCTTACTTTACGACTGTTACTTGTTTTAGCATGTTTACTGGGAGGTTCTTCATCATCTGAATCCTGCAACAATAAAGTCTTATGCATAACATAAAAAAAAAAAAAAATGTCCTAAATTTTACAGTGAGTCACTATTCCTACTAGTAATGAAACTACATGGGCCATGAATATTTTAAAATGCTACAAAAGATTATAAGTCCTACTGGATTCAGAGCTGGAATAGTAATCCTGACAGGTTGTCTGGATTTTTTAGGAGGTGGCTTTGGAGCATCTGCTAGCTCTGCTGGCTTAGGTTTCACCTCTTCTTCTAACTCATCTGTTTCTGGTATTCCCTTTACAACTGGTTCATATTTAGGTTCTGGTAAAGCTACAACATACATGCAGCAAATACAAAAACATTACATTGTGATGAAATAAAGAATTTATAAGGTATGAATATTCATATTCAGAATTTAGTTCAACAGGTCAAAATTCTTTTCAAAATAAAAAGACTAAAAAGTATGTTTAATTTATTTCATTTTTGTTCCATCATTTACTGTCAGTCAAATTTATAAATATATAACGTATAATTATAAACATGTAAAACATAATCTAAATTACTACTGGAATGCACTCGTACTACTATTTCATAGTTGTCATGATGTATTTTAAAGTAGCTTGTAATTCTTAAGATACATTGGAGGCCTGAACAGGAAGGTGGGTAGTTATATGGTCCGATTTTGAACTGAAAAAAAGACTATATGTCAAACATGAAAAATCATTGTGTACAACATCAGTGACATGGTGTCAAATAGCTTACTGTTTACAGTTTTACTGTAGGTCCAATCAGTCTGACAAAGCAAAACAAATGAATGTCCATGGATGATGGAGACATTTTTAATTAACAATGATGAAACTGACCAGTGTTTTATATTTAAGCATTACCTATGTAATGAATGTGGACTGATGAACCATAATTTAAAAAAATTGAAAACCGAGTCACCAGGGGTGGGGGAGGTCATCCACTGGAAACCCCCACTGACGAACCCTTGTTTCATTAGAGTTGTATAATTAATTCTCTGAAGAGAACAACTTTTATGATACAAGCACCATTGTTGTCCAAATAAATCTCCAACAGATCCATGGAATTTGCAGAAACACCACAGAAAGTACCATAAACACCAATGTGTCATTAAAATACATATACAGGGTGTTAGGTAATACTTATATACATATTTTACCTAAGTTTCATTCATATTGATGGAAAATTGAATGATTTATGGATAATTTTTATGCCTAGTACTAGTATTTTAGATTGCATTTCTCGGCGACATTGGCCAAATGGTCAGTTATGTCATACATCATTTCATAAAATTTATTCACATTGCAACCAGAACTCTTCTTGAGGATGAGAAAACTATAGTTCATTAGGCCTATTAAACTAAAATTAAATACAATATGTCCGATGAAGTTGTTTGTGGAGTGTCTACATGCTGATAAAAATGAGCCATAAATCGTTCAATTTTCTATTAGTACGAACAAAACTTTGACAATGTATGTATATAAATATGATCTAACACCCTTAAGATATTTATTTAATGATTCAATAATACTTTGGTGTTTTCGGTAATTACCTGGTCTTTTCGGTGTTTCCGCCAATTCTATGGTCGTATGGACCGATCTCCGGCTGTTAGTATCTACTATAAAAGTACAATTTGACAGTACACAGATATTTATACTGTATTTCCTCATTTCTACAGGAGAAATATATATATTGTAGTACCCCTCAGTTTATCATTTAAAACTACGCCGTCTGCATAGTCTTCATTTCTGACTTCATTGTCCGATTCTGAATCGGATATTTCTCCATTTTCTGCAAGTTGGGATTCCTCTTTAGGCGGTTTAACAGGTTGTTCCACGTTTGTTCTGTGATCCTTTTGTGTGCTATCCTCTATGTCACTTTCCTCACTATCATCACTGGCACCATACGCAACAAGAGACATTCTAGATCTACATATGTGTGATAGATAGGCAAAAAGTTGAAAACTCGTAAATAAGAATTAATTTAATGAACATCGAGCCCGATGCTTCTCTCTCTCTCTCTCTCTCTCTCTCTCTCTCTCTCTCTCTCTCTCTCTCTCTCTCTCTCTCTCTCTGAACCTGAATATCTTTCTTTTCAGAAAAAATACAATGAATGAATTTCGTACCACATGTCCACTATTTAATAATCGATTTGTAGGTTGATACATGTATATAGCCTAATCATACTAACAAGATCTTTTAAATGCATGCAAATTTTCAGTGGTTTAAGTTAACCTGAGTCAAAGGCTCTTGAACGTAAACTTTCTGATCAAAATTTGTCCATTGTTTTTCATCGTTATCATCGTAAAAACTTTTCACAATTCCATTTTCTGCTCCAGAACCACTGGGCCAATTTCAACCAAACTTCATATAGGGTCTCTTCAAATGGAAAGGCGTCCCTCTTAATCAAGGAAAGGTAAAAATAGGATGGAGTGGGCCAACTTGAAAAAAAATAAACTGATATGAAAACTTCCTGGCATAGTTATGATTCAAATTTATACAAACCATAGGCACCAGGGGTAGGGTAGGACCACAATAGAAGATTAAAGTTTTACATAGGCATATACTATGGGACAAATGACCTTGAAAAGAACAGCAGGGGCATGATTAATCATATTAATATGAAAGCATGCTACGATAGTGCAGACAAGTTAGTTCATATTGTGACCCCCAGGGTAAGGTGGGGTCATAATAGGGAATCGAAGTTTTACTTGCTGATATATGACGGGGAGAGGGGATGTACAATGTATATAGGGGAGGGGGGGGATCCTTAAAATCTTATTCTTAAAAACAAATCATGATTAGTCATGCAAGTAGTGGATATACAGTTTATTTAAAATTCAAATCAGTGCTCTAAGGGTTGGTTAGAGCACAGGCAATTATATCGCTTGGATTCGAATTTACTATTAAAAGAGTACTCTTTAATAGTAAATTCGAACCCAGGCGATATAATGGCCTTTGGGTTAGAGGTATCTGGTACCACTTACAGAAAAAAAATATTTCTCTGACTAGGATTTTCTTCGGTAATGTCGTGGTAATTTTATGCACAAACACTCGAGGCGTTTTAGGCAAATTACTACGTTTTACAATCGATTTACTAGTATGACCCCCCCCCCCCCCCCCCATTCCAAGTTATAAATCATTGGTGAATGTCAGAGGAATAGTTGAAAATCTTAATGCACAATTGGAAATTTTAGAAGAACGTAGTAGTATATTAATTAGAAAGAAAATGGACATAATGTATTTAGATATGTATTTAGGAATTTCATTACATAGAACTCTGTTTTTTCAGACTAGTGTCATATAAATAAAACATTTACATACTAGTAGACTGTTAAAATATTATAGTCACATCATTCTTTCAGAGCACGCTCAACGTCAACATGTTATTTTCTATAAAGGATATCAAGACTTTTACAAAGCTGACACAAATATTTCCAATGTATGAAGATCTTGATTCCTGTTTATTACCTAAAACCGCGGAACATTAACTGACATTATAGGAAAAATATGTGTCATTGTCTGTTACAATCCAGCCATTTGACGTCGCAGGTTATTAAAAAAAAAATATATCGCATGTTTCCAAAGCACACAAAATTATATGCAATTTGTCTTCCGATGTATTTAAAAAACACACATCTCGTTTAATTGGTTAGGGAGTCACAAATGGGTTTTTCACTCAAAATATTGCGCAACGCGAAGTAGGACCACTCTACGACTCATTCCTAAAATTATGATTGGATATTTCAAAATTTCTGGTTGTACAATCAAAAAATATCTAACTCGCCATCGTGCAAATGTTTTGAATTTTGTGAGTAATACATGTATATTATAAATCAAAGAACAAATACCCATACATGTTTTTTTTGTTTTAAAGTATTTATTAAATCAAAGACCATTCATTACAGTGACTTGATATTATGCAAGGAGGTTGCAGTAATGACTTGTGGAACATTTTAATAGCATACAACAGGATGAAATATGTGAAAATTATTCACAATCACTCTTATGGTTACATAATTATGTAAATAGAAAAACATAGGCGATCTGATCATTATATCAATAAAATGTAGCAAGGTTGCTTTATATGTGTGCACAAGCTGGATTCCATATGAGGAAGGCTTTATTACATACCAAAACTACTGAATTAATGTGTTAGTAATACCACTAACAACACCAACACGATGTCTGTAGAATACAAGCAATTAACCACTACTTGATTTAGATCCTAAAGATATATAAACCCTTCCAAAAAAAATTAAAAAAAATAGTGCATCTTAATTCTATACTTGTATATCCATCATGAACTATACATGTACCGGTATGTATCACAGTCGGGATGCCTTTCTCTGTATGGAGGGGGACATAAGGCAGCCGTATTAGATACATACATGTACTTCCTAGTAGCTCTGACTAGTGGATTAACTTTTTATTCGAACGGTAAAGCTTAAGTACTAGACTTTCATGCCAGAGGTCCTGGGTTCAAGCTTCAGGAGAGGTATAAACCTAACTTTGTAAAAATTATATTGATTGATTGATTGATGTTTTCCGCCACACTCAACAATTTTTCAGTTATCTGGTGGCGTCCAGTTTTTATTGGTGGAGGAGAGAACCCAGATACAATTTACCCGGGAAGAGACCACCGACCTTCCAAAAGTAAACTGGCAAACTCTCTCACATATATCGGCGCGAGCGAGATTCGAACCCGCGCCGACTAGATGTGAGAGGCCTTGTGGTTTTGAGTGCGATGCTCTAACCACTCTAAAAAAAAAAAAATATATATATATATATATATATATATATATATATATATATATATATATATATAAATCCTCGAAGAAAAATGGAAAACAGTGCATCTTAACTGTATACCATGTATATTCATCATCAGTTAACGTATCACTGGACAATGGGAGTTCTTAGCTCGATCAATACTGTACCAGATATAACAGAATAGGACTGGATGACTGAAGGCGGGACCCCAGCAGCTTAATAACCTAGTACCAACTAGAGGTAGGATGCTTTATAACCAGGTACCTGTTACATGTAGGATACTTTATAATCTGGTACCTGTTACAGGTAGGATACTTTACAATCTGGTACCTGTTACATGTAGGATACTTTACAATCTGGTACCTGTTACATGTAGGATACTTTACAATCTGGTACCTGTTACATGTAGGATACTTTACAATCTGGTACCTGTTACATGTAGGATACTTTACAATCTGGTACCTGTTACATGTAGGATACTTTACAATCTGGTACCTGTTACAGGTAGGATACTTTACAATCTGGTACCTGTTACATGTAGGATACTTTACAATCTGGTACCTGTTACAGGTAGAGTGCTTTATAATCTGGTACCTGTTACAGGTAGGATGTTTCATAACCTGGTACCACTTGTAGGCAAGACCCTTTATAATCTGATACCTGTTAGTGGTATGTTGTTTAATAATCTGGTACTTCTTAGAGGGAGGATGCTTTATAATCTGTTAACTATTAAGTAAGGTTGTCGAATAATCTGTAATTACTAGAGATGAGTCTTTATCAATCTGGTACGTTGTACAGGTAGGGTGCTTCATGACCTGATACCTGTTACATGAATGTATTTTATAAATTGGGGTAGGGTGCTTTATAACCGGGTACCTGTTATTGGTAGGGTATTTATAAATCCGCTACCTGTTGGAAATAGGCTGCTTTATTGTTTCATAATGTGGTACCTCTTAGAGGGAGGGTGCTTCATGACCTGGCACCTCTTAGAGGGAGGTTGCATTATAATCTTGTTAAATATTAAAGTTATGGTGTTACACACAGCACAATTTTTTGAAATACTTGGATAAGAGAAAAATCAAGCAGCGTCCTTGCCAAAAACTAAAAAACAAACAAACAAACAAAAAAAGAGCACGAGAATATATATATATATATATATATATATATATATATATATATATATATATACAATTACATAATTATATTGGTATATTACCGGTAGCTAGAGGATCAGGAGAACAGACTTTTCCAAGTATTTTCGAAACGAGCACACATAATTTTAGGAGAGTTTCATTACGCACTGAATTTGACTACGGATTACTCCGTCTGCCTGATCAAAGTACAGGGGTCATGGCGTGACCGATCAACAACTACTCACCTCGGCACCTGATCCCACCTCTGGTATATCCAGGGGTCCGTGTTTGCCCAACTTTCAATTTGTATTTCTATAAGAGCTATACGAGATTGATCACTGTTCGTTGTCTTCACGTTTTTATTTAAACATCAAGTCACTAAATTTAAAAGTATTTGGCGGAAGCCAGTATTATCTGAAAAGGTTTTACATTCCAACATATATAACGATATTCACCGACAAATTTGTTACTTTTAAAGATATTACAAATTCTTTCATTTCTGGGAGTACTATTCCATCTACTCATTTCCACATACATGTGAGATGGCTTTCCTTGTTGGTTGTCATGTATAAAAAAGCTGATCAGCTTTTGGATACAGATGGAAATATAATGAACGTTTTAATGAAACAATTTTTATTAGAGACGAAACAAAGATTAAGTTTTGAAACTTCTTCAAACTGTAATTTGTACAAGTTTCAAACTACAACTTTATCTAACAAATATTACAATATATAAGTGAATATCGTATATCTTTTCATCAGCTAGAAATTGAGTTTGGAAGATTTTATAATATTCCAAGAAATGAAAAACTTTGCAAATTATGTTATTCATCAGAAACTGAAGACGAGTTTTATTTTCTTCTGATCTACCCATTTATAATGAAGTTAGGGAAATATTACTATAAAGGCCCTGTCACACGATTTTGAAATACGATAGTGTACGAAGTAAAAAAATCGCAGTTTCAAAATCGTAACAGTTTAACAAAGCCTTAACACTTGCGCGTACACACACACACACACACACACGTTCAATTGTTGTCAACAGAAAATGTTACAGAGTTATGTAAATTGTGAAAATATTATAAAGAGCAGAAATTTAATATATCATTAGGAGATTATCCTCACTATTATTACTGTACATCATTCATCATGCTAGAACTTATACAACATGTATTATTGACGCTTTCACACAATAGAAAATTACAATAATGTTACTTTGTTACTATTCCGCATAGTCTTCTTTATTACGTCATGCGTTATATGCAAAACATGTCATGCAATAATCATATATTACATAGTATTGTCATTCCTATGTGATTATAATGTGTGTATTATAGTCTTGAAATACATGCACTGAAAATGGAAACCGGGTATCACTCAAATATGTTTTAATTTATATATTATTATATAATATATATATTATTATATAATTTATATATTATCATAATGTCAAGGTCTTGTGATTACGTACATGTACCTGCACACGAGATACGTTATAACGTAACCTTGACATTATACCTGCAATAAATTACACATTTCATATATCTAAACAATCTCCTGTATATAAATTTAATGAATTACACGACTGAACTACCACAAAATCAGTGATCATTGTGTCTTGTTAACCCCCCTTGCTAAGGTGTTCGTGAAACATCAAATAATACATACACAAGTTCCAATCATTTTTTTTTTTTCACACGCTGAATTGAAATGACATGTCTAGTTTCTGATTGATTGATTGTTTGTTTGTTTGTCGACACACTCAACAATTTTTCAGTTATATGGTGGCGTCCAGTTTTTGTAGGTGGAGGAGAGAACCCAGATACAATGACCACCGGCCTTCCATTCATTCATTCAATCTTTATTTCCCCATGATGAGATTAATGTATAAATATAATCAGTTACATACAATACATATTAATGACAAAATATCAGAGAAAAACGAAACGATAATAAACATGGTATTAAAAATATTCAATAAATTGTTACAATACATGCACTTTTCTTACAAGTTAGAACGCGCCGACTAGAGGTGAGAGGCCTTGTGATTTTGAGCGCAATGCTTTAACCACTCGGCCCCGTCTAATTTCTGTACGGACAGGATAATAACAGGAAATTTAAAAGCTTGTTAGTAGTTGTGTTATTTCCTGTGCACATGTTTACAACTTTACAATATTTCATTTTTTGATAATGAAAGTATATTTTGTTTTATTCTACGAGGGACACTTTTTAAGTTCGTAGAGTAGGGCAGTCTTTTTAAAACCGCTTGAAATATCAAAATTTTATTTATCTAAGACCTTCGAAATATGCCTCGTCTGTCTCAACACACATTTTACACCGATCTACCCATTTCCGGAACGCCGCCCAGTATTCCTCTTTAGGTATATGTTGCAGACACTGGTAGACCGCACTGCCATACGACAACGGGATTCAAAACGGTGCCCTGCCAGCATTTCCTTTAGTCTTGGGAACAACCAAAAGTCACAGGGGGACAGGTCAGGGCTGTATGGGGGATGATCTAAGACATCGAGCCCAGATTCTGTCAGATATTCCTGTACCGTAGCGGATTTATGGGCCGGGGCGTTATCATGGAGTAATTTGATGCCGCGGACACCGGTGCGCGGTCTGCGTTTCTGATAGAAATCATCAAGTTGAGTAAGAACACTTTTCTGTAAAACTTTCCAGTGACAGAACAACCTTTCGGGACTAGAATTTGAAGGACTGGACCTTTCGAATCAAAGAATATCGCATACAACATGCGATTTGATGTTTTGCAACGGCGCGCAATGACAGGTCTGTCGCCCTCAGATGAAACCCAAACCTTATTTTTAGACTTAGTATCGGGTTGAAAATGAGAGATCCAAGTTTCATCATATGTAACTATCTCTTCCAAACGACGTGGTACACATTTATCATATTTTTTATAACTTGCGATGCAAGTCTAACCCGACTTTGTATCTGCTCGTCAGTGAGCAAATGGGGCACCCAGCGCGCGCAGATCTTACGTAGCCCAAGTCGTTCACGTAAGATCTTCAAAACACTTGACGAATGAATGCCACTTAATTCTTTTATCTCTTGTACGGTATAACGTGCGTCTTCCTCAATTAACGTTTTCACAGTAGCAACGTTCTTTTCCGTCAAAACGGAAACCGGCCTACCCACTCGAGGGTACTCACTGATACGGCCCTGAGCGCTAAGCATACGTCTAAATTTGTGGTACTTCACCAACAGCTGGTGACGTCTCAATATGAGTGAAAAATTCTCGACGGGACTTAGAACAAACAAACAAACAATCAATCTCCCCTGTGGTGTATTATATGACTTTTTTGTAAAAAGTTTCCATTACAGCATGGTATAATTATTTCATAAAGCTGGTCTGAAATATATTAACAAAAACGAAAATACTCATATCAAATTCAGTTTTACATCTGAACTGAATTTTACATGCATGTTATACATTTGTTCGGTTTGTTTCTGAAAATAATAAAGACAGGAAGTTAATGACCTGTACACAACCCATTGCTTGGGGATGTTCTAAATTAATTAAACTGTTAGCAGTTGGAATTATCCATATGTGACAATATTCATTATCTAGATATAATTCAAAAACCACTTTAAAAGAAACGGTTTTAAAACAGGATAACGCGTGCAAAGAGACATTAAATGTGTTATAAAATAACAGTCATAACTTCTTTTGTTGAAAAAAAGAAAAAAAAAATTAAAAATAAAAACAAAATCAGTCTTGACTCTCGTTCATCAGAAGAATAGACCTTTTTTAAAGCTTAATTTTAATGCCACGTGTAGTTTGCCATTTTATTATTGAATTTTATTTATTTATATTGTTTGAAACAACATTTTCAGATATGACGGTCATCACCAATCATTTTATATGTACATGAATTCTAAAATACATCTGTCCTATGAGATCTGAACAATTGTAAAATTTTGAAAAGCCACCAAAAACGGTTCCGACGAATGCAAATGATGTCACAGTTACTTAAAAAATAAAATACTTTTTTGGGTTTGAACTGTAGATGAAGGTCGCAGACTTTGCAGAAACATGCACATTGTGCATTTTATTTTCTGCTGTATTTGCGACCTTCATTTCCCGTTTAACAAACCAAAAATGCGTTATTCTTTATAGTATTTTCTGTGTGTGTTTTTTAATGAATAATTTCAAGTACTTTAGATGTCATTGACATGCAAGTTATTTAAACATAACAGCTAAAAATCGCCAAACTTTGACTTTACTCCATGATTTCCATATTTAAACGATGGTAAGGAAAACAGTACACGATGGTCAAACTCTAACCGCATATAAATACACCATCATAACAAAATAAATATTTATTTTTTATTATTATTATTAAAATTGCAACATGATTCAGCTGTCACTGCATACTTCTTTAACACATGTTACTAGTTCAGAAAGTAGTTCATGGAATGTATATATTCATACCGTCATACGCAGTCAGACGGCAATGAAACACGAATGAAACTACAATTGACAGATTATGTCTTCATTGTAGTGGGTTTCAGTAGAAATTAAGCAGAAAATACACAGTGAATGCAAATATAAGAATAGTACGTTAACGCCATTAGACATGATCGGTATGCGGTGTATCTGTAATGGTGTGGTGTGTTGCCGGCAGAACAGACTTGCTTGTTGTTGCTGGACGTGTCACAGGGCAGTACTACCGGGACAACATCTTGGCACCCCATGTTGTGCCGTTTGCTCGTCGTTATGGCCGCCGTTTCATTTTTCAAGATGACAAAGCCAGATGTCGTAGGGCCAGGATCGTTATAGATTATCTCCAATAGCAGAATAATACCACATTACCATGGCCCGCACTCAGTCCGGACCTTTCCCCCATCGAGCATGTCTGGGACATGCTTGGACAGCGGCTACGCCAACGCCAATGACCTCCTGCCAATGTTCAAGAACTTGCTGCAGCATTGCAACAGGAATGGAATAACCTTCCCCAAAATGACCTAGGACGTCTCGTTAGGAGTATGCCACGCCGAATCCGAGATTTTCTGACCAACCGAGGGGGTTTCACCCGCTACTGACTCTGTTTCACAATGGTGGTAAATTTGCTGTGTGACCCTGTGTTGGTGTCGACCCTTATTCTAGAGAATCTGTCCTTTTCTGACTGTACACAGGGTTTCGAATAAATTGACAAATGTTTCCTTAATGTTTTCCTGTCATTTGTTTCCTTCCTGACTTCATGATCTGCATTTCATTGTCCTTGTAAATCCAATATCCCCTACTTTTTTTTAATTGTACAATAATCAGTTTAGCTTTTGAAGATGTAGGGCTCACGGCGGGTGTGACGAATCGACAGAGGATGCTTACTCCTCCTAAGCACCCGATTATTTCCAAGGGTCCGTGTTTGCCCTACTCCTAGTTTTGTATTCTTTATAGGAATTATGAAGCTGTATCACTGCTATTTTCATTTATTTAAATTATGTTAATAACGTAAAGTAAAAAAAAAACCCCAACAACAACAACAAAAAACAAACAAACAAACAAAACACACACACAAAACAACAACTATACCCCCTTTAGTTTAGCATTGGGGATTTCAGATTCTCACACTCGCATATAGTATGGAATATTTACTAATTGATAATATGTCGTATATATATAATAAGTCTGTGTGGATCCAAACACAGATTAGTTGCCTTTATCTACTCTCATTAAGGTAAACAAATGAAATATTTTAATAATCCCAAGAAACAGTCCCTTTAGTATTAAAACGCATCATTTATTAGCCCCCCTCCCCCATGTGTTTGCAGTGAAGTCAGTACAACTATGTGTTAATTGAATAAAACGCTTGTTAGATTAAATACATGAAAACAATGTATTTTCTTTTCTTTAGATACATTTTAAAGATAGTTTGCATGCCTTAAAATTTCCAAAACAATGAAATGATAAGGAAACACATCTGCGCGTATTTGATAAAAAACAGGAAATGTAATAGCTTGTAAACATTTCTATGAAAATTACAACTTCCATCACCTTGAATACCTTGTATCTTTTGAATATGCTTGTAGTAAAATATATGAAAAATAACTATTTACAGTTTTTGACGTTATAAATAAAAATCATATAAATATAAAATGAAGATGATACTATCGAAATTTTGGATATAAATGTTTTTGTGTAATTTTGCTGAAATCAAATCCGATGGTCACAACCAATAAAAGGTAGTTGAATAATTTCAATAGTCAGTACTCAAAGTAACTTACTTATTTTTTAAAATTTCAAGCCCCAATATTTTCAGTATTGGCTTTTGATGAAATAGTTATCCATTTTACCGTTAAATATGGCAATCACCAGAACATTTCTACACAGTTATAGAAATGTTAGAAGAAGTCATCTTTTGTAGAGAAGGTTCAAGAAGCTTCTAAGATCATCGTGAAGTCCGAATTCTAGTTATTAAAAATACCCTGGGGTCGATTTTTTTGCGGAGATGGGGGTTGTTTTTGAGATTGATTTTCGTATTTAACAAAAGCCCCTCAAACTTGCATAGGGACTTTGCTCCAATAATGTGTAACAAGGACAATTGGAAGTAATCACTTTAGCGTTTTGACTAAAGGGAATTTTATATTGTGTACAGAAGAAACAATGACATGAAGATAATGCTAATACTGGTTCTTAGAAAAAGAACCTCTTCAATTTATTTCATTAAATTAATAATGAAAAATTAATAACAGCATGTAATTTTTTCAGAATATTTTATTTAGAACGTTTACACATGTTATTAATAAGGAATTAATCTACCAAAACAATAAAAAAAAATATTTATTTTCTCATTTCCCCCATACGCACCTAATTCTCAACACGACCACATAACAAAGTGACTTTTTAAATTGACAATTTAAATATGCTACACCAACACGGTAACAGGGTTTACCAATAGACATTACACAGTTTACAACTCATTATAACAGTCGCCGGATAGCTGAAAAATTGCTCAGGCGACTATAAATAAAACAAACAAACAAACAAACAACGCATTATAATGATAATTAACTAATTGTAAACTAAAATTATATTTTGCGATGTAGCATATATCATTTTTGCATTAAATTTTGTTGATGATACTCATAACTTGTAAATAACCCTTAGTAAAAATTATAAAATAAGTTGTTAGTCATAATGGCGTCGAAAACGTCCTTACCCTTAAGTATCATGCTCTGTTTTCATCAGATAAAATACAAGTGTATGCTTTTTTAAAACTCCATTGTTTACTCAGGTTGACGATGATTTGAATTTTATCGAAAAATCATAAACTGTGATTAAAGCTTGTACAATCGTTTAATCATTGTTGTGATATAACATTATGTAGATTATGATATCGTCAACAATAGATTCGTTCATGAATCATTGGTTTTATCAAATAAAGTTAAGCATATGTACAGAAACTAGCTCCACGTAGCCTTCGTCATTTTAGCTTTGCACCCCAAATAAAGTTTCTATTTCCCAGAAATCGAACTGACGCAAGCGTCAAAGGTATCAGGCCGTAGAAGATATAAAGAAATCATTCGATCAGTTTTTTAATATTAGTTTTTTCTTAAATTTACATCGTAGCACATTGACAATATGCATTTTGCACATTCCTACAGGATGAAGAGTTAATTGTGAAGTCATATTTTAATTAAGATATTTTTTAATCAGCATTATTTGGTAGTAGAGACGATTTTACGCAGAAGGCAAACGACCTTAAAAGGCGTATATGTACATGTGTTGGAGTTTTTACTTGGCTAGATTCGACTCCCTTTATCACCTGAAGACCACTTTTTAAAACAAAAACAAAAACACTGCATACCCTTTTCGCATTTTATGAACGAATAGCAATATAAATGAAATAAATTGAACCCGAAACAAAAGCAGTTTAAATTGACAACAATAATGTTTATTAAATCTTAAATACGCTTGATTTATATCTAGAGATTATACAAATCGAACATTAAAATTAACAATAACTTCAATCCCCAATTTAATACTTACTTTACGTTGATTTTTGGAAGAAATAATAAAAAATGCATTTACGTTAATTTCACAAAAACGCATGTACATTTTGAAAATCCATATCAGAACAGACAGCGCTCTTGCACGGCCTTAATCTCGGCTGGATATTTGGACTGACGCCTTCACTTTGGTCACGTAAATGCATATTAACTGCTAGAGTTGGCCGACGCCGAGTTTAAATTTCCAGACATGAATTATGAAGGACTGCTCCAAGATTCGGTGAAGGCGTCAGTCCAAATATCCAGTCGAGCCGAATCTCAGTCGAGACTAGCGCAGCCTGTAATAAACCTTTTAAAATTAAAATATTGGCTTACAAAGACGGCGAATCAAAAGTAAATTGTTGGTGGAGTTCATTACCGAACTATTGACCAAACTACTGACGGACCGGTAGCCAGGAGGTGGGGTGAGGACGAACTACTGACGGGCCGGTAGCAAGGTGGGTGGGGTGAGAACGAACTACTAACGGGCAGGTAGCAAGGTGGGTGGGGTGAGAACGAACTACTGACGGGCAGGTAGCAAGGTGGGTGGGGTGAGAACGAACTACTGACGGCCCGGTAGCAAGGTGGGTGGGGTGAGAACGAACTACTGACGGGCAGGTAGCAAGGTGGGTGGGGTGAGAACGAACTACTGACGGGCCGGTAGCAAGGTGGGTGGGGTGAGAACGCTACTGGTGTGTTCACACTCCCTTTGAACAACAATATGAAATCTAAATGAAAACTTCAATTGAAATGCTTAGATTTATCCCCCCCCCCCACCAATTTTCTTTGCGTATACGAGGACATCAACCACTGGTCCCTTTCTAACAATAACAAAGATTCGTATTATCACCAACTGGCAAAGCAAATTGTGATTTCAAAAATACAAAAATCACCAACTCAGGAGATCTTTTGTTTACATACCCCAAAACTAGAGGAACTAAAATATACACAAATTAAAGCTGTAAGATCCAATTTTTCGAGAAATTTTGTCCGCTTGATATAAACTTTATATGTCTATATGTATGATAATCTAATTGTGAGGATATTCGATATGCCTTGAATCATTACAACTGTTTTAACCAGAATTACAGTGTATTTGGTTTTGAATTTGTTTACAAACAACTTTACATGCTACTTGGGAATCTGTAATGCATATATTCAAGCGACAGACACATGAACATTTCAGAAAAAATAGGTAGCAACTAGTTGGTGGTGGGACAAATAACGACGTAATGCGACTGCACATTCATACTGCGTTCACCTGAGCGTGGAATTCAGAAATAAATTTCATTATTTAAAAATGCATGGTAAACTGCGACGCTTCACGTCAGCATATTTCATAAAGCGCGTTAGAACGTCATGAAAAGTATGCCAGCGTAAAGGTTGCATTTTCAAAAATGAAGCTACTTTCTGTATTTACATTCTGCTCGTGTCTATTGGAATTATCTGACGTTAAAATAGATTTACTATATTTATCAAAATTCTTGGATCGCAAGCCTGCGGTACGTTTTCCTGATTACTTATTCGAAAAACACGCGTGCAAAATCTCAGAAGTGTTGCTGAAAACACCTTCTGGCTAACCCCCTTCTTTTATCCTCTTCTTCTCCTTGCTCGTCCCTCCTCCTGCTATTTTTCTTTTTCTATTTTCCTTTCGGCGGTATTTTCTTTCTAAAAGTGTAATTCTAAGTAGGGTGCTGCGCAAACGCGGACTGCATGCAAACTTATAAACCTAAATTATAATAATAAGCCGCCGCACTTGTTTCTTGCAGTTGATTTCGTTCGAATGATGCGAGTGGGTCCACGTGCGGTCGAACAGCGTTTTGGACCACCGTTTTTTTCTTCCCAAGACCAGTAAAAAAAAAAAAACCAAAAAAAAAAACCAAATAAAAAAAAACACCAAAAAAAACCCCCGGCATGTCTGAAACGCGTGTTTCTTGCGTCAGGAGCACGGCATATGTGTTTTTAGGAAATCGTAGAGTTCGTTAAACTTGTTTATCATGCATCGTGCATTTTACGGCTGTATGCTTGCTCGAAAATTCGCAAAAAGACCGCGTATTTTGCCGTACATACCCCGTGGAATGAAAGTATGGCCGGTTGTGACCAAGACTTTTGTGCAACGTCTTGAAACTACTTTGCTGATCCTTTATCTAGCTAGCAGACAAGCCTTGTGCAACATTTGCAATAAAAGACTATGTACATGTTGTTTGAATGAAGACACCGACACCCGACAGACACCAAAATTACTAAGGAAACAAAACGACTTAAAAACACAGCAACTAATCCCAATCTAGCCAGCTACCATTATAACGAGATACGTTCTGTAACACAAGCAGCATTTTGGCATGTAGCAACATACATGCAGAACACCGCCCAGGAAGTGGCAGGTCCCGCACGTGGCAGGTCCCGCACGTGGCAGAACACTGCGCAGCACAATGAAACCGGACAGCTTTTTATCATGTTCAGAAATAATTGACGTCAGAGATGTTGTTTTTGATAACGGAAACCACAGAAACAAACAGCCCTCGGAGTTCATGACCCTGCATTATATATAAGGAATGTTTTCTCTTGGGACCAGTACTCCTTGTTTGGTATTGTCATATCGTAGCACGTTGCACACATGGCTGCTAGGCAACCCCCTAAGCGCCCTAATCAAGGTGCAAGTAGAACCAAGAAAATGATTAAAATGATATATTACTATAACGTACATGCCTATCTCGATAATTTATATATCAAGTTATGTACTGCTATATGACATAATCCACTATACTTTCAGCACCTGGACCCAAAGCGGCTGCGCCAAAGGCTCATCATGCTTTGACAAGAGAGGATGTGCAACATCTATTGGAAACCGCAAATAGACTACGTCGGGCTGATCCTGGCAATGAGGTCTTTTGGGCTACAATCACAAACCTGCTCGAAATTATTCGTGATAGGCTTCATTAGGGGTACAGGTAAAGTTTCGTCGATGTAAAAATTAGTTACTCAATGAAAACATATAATGAAATGGTAAATCGCAGATTTTTATTTTCAGATATGCTTGCGTATACTACTGAATTTTTCAAAACTGAAAAAAACCAACCCTGGATCTCTCTCACTACCCAAAGCTTTCATAGACATGGACCATTCACTACCCAGAACTTTCAGTACTTCTTATTTATCTATATATGTTTTGTATAATAACAAAATAAACTAAGATAGCGCAAATGGTGTGTGTACTGAGAACATCCCACACAAAACATAGCGTAACAAATCTCATGCTCCCTGATAAACTGTACAAGAGCTTTTGTGAAGAGTGTTAACTACTCGGTCCTAAACTTCTATCATCTCGTATCATTCCTTTCCTTTTTTATCATCATTATTGTTACTATCATTTCTTAAGTCATAATATTTCCCCTGATTATTTGCTCTGCAATATTCTTAAGGGTTTCTGTTTTATTTTGAGATCTTTACGATGAAAATAAAAATTACGCAAATTGTATTCAATGCATCGAAATTGACACGCATGGATTCTTGTGAGATTGCACAGAAAACCTTATTTCACTGGGGGTTTTCATTTATTCATTTATTTTTATTTTATTTATTTATTTTGATAAAAAAAATTGTGAGGTGGAGTGGAAGTGACGTCATGCATTTCTTAACAATTCAATTTTGTATCATAAAGGGCGTCAGGCAAATTGTTTGTTGATAAAGCTACGTAGATCAAAGGGTAAGCGAACATGGGTAAAAATATTCAAGAAGGCAAGTATTTATCATATTACTGATTGTTCACATAACAATTTACGTCTACGTGCCGGATGTAACAATCTTGGGCATTTTCTATGTATCTTTCTGTACAATGACGCGTACGCTGTGTGTTGTACGCCATTCCATAGCTGTAGATGTATTGCGTTATTACTGCATTACTATTTCCATCGTCAATACAAATTATTACCAGCCATGTTTTCAATTTATCAACCACAAATGGGAAAGAGAATTTCCCCAAATTAAATATAATGGTAAAATGCAGAATTTCACCAGTTCATGTAGCCTTTATGGTCTGTGTCGACTGATAAGAATGAGAAAGTGAAAGTCTGTATTAAAAAATTTTTTCCATTCCTTCTGAATACTTGAAGACAATGGAAGAATGTTTCACAGTCTTGTCATTAAACTAATTCTATTATGTAATTCAAAAGTACCTTGTTCATGATATTTTGAAGAAAAAAAAAGCAATCGCTTTTTAAATCGTATTTGTACTGAGTTTGATTTCAAATCGTACAAACTGACAAGTACACAACATATGAATTTTACTCTATGTATGTGTGTGTGACCAAGCTTATTTATATGTATATGTGTGCACCGCAAATTACACGTTTACTTTATATATATATATATATATATATATATATATATATATATATATATGGTACTACTATCAACGTAGCGACTGTCGCATATATCAAAAACAAATTAAGACACATAGCATGCATATACAATATACAGTCATATCACAGATTAATGGAAGAAAAACTAAAACTAAAACTCGCGTTTATTATAATGGAAATAAATAAAAGAAAATGAATATTAACTTATTCTCATTGTAAGTTACACATTCTCCAAAGCGTCCATTTCACAGTGTTTCCCTCCAAAGTTTGAGTATTCTTACTCGTGATTATAAAGAAGCCAATCATGTAAGGGTATATCATCCAATCAAAGTTGGCGTTTTTATCAGGTGGTTGCTGGTCGTGAGAAATAATATATGTCATGTAGATGAAACAGGGAAACATGTATCATGATAGTATGGAAGTGATAGATCAGCACTATAGTCATTTAAAGTTACTGAAAGCGACATATACATGCTGTGTATCGGATTCGGTATCTTTAAATGTCCAGGCATCAGACGGTGATATCTGCCACTTAATAATTGCAACTGATTAAAGTTTTAATTGGCCGTTCATTTGAAGTTGATCATTATCCTAGCCTACAGCAATAACCTATCTTCGTATTGGTGTGACAGTACAGCATAGAAAACATTATAATTAGTATAAATTTATCAAATACAAGTAATTCAATTAGAAAAATTATATGTGTGTGTGGGTAATTCAATAATTCAACCAATGAGAATGAACGTGCTATCAGAAAACAATTCTTCGTCCTAACCCTGGACACTACAATATATTTCTCAACTTTTCAGCTTGATTTATATCTCAATTCTCTTAGAACAAGGCGTGGTCTTTTGAAAATCTTTGAGGTAGACAAAAATGTCGCATGGTGAGACCAGTTTCATCGACGGTAACAGAATGGTAAACAATTGTGTTTTGATAATTCGTATACGTGATTTTAACAATTTTTTATCCTTTCTGACAAGGTTCAAGTTCTCTTTCATATTTAGCCCATCGTCTGGCATAATCTTTGGCAAAATTCATAATAAAGTTCTCTAAGTTAGGACCTTTTGAAATAAGTGATTTCAGGTCCTTATTTTCAACTGTATCAACCTACCCAATGATGACTTGTCCATCTGGACTATAACCGAATGAAGACGAAGAACAAGAACACGTAGCTGGATTAAGTATAAGATTGTCTATATCTAGGTTGCAATAGTAAAAATATATTTGTAGGAAATACATGATATAGACTTGAACTTGAAATATCCTGGAATACAAAACTGAATTCTTTTTCTGACGAAGAATATTTCTTATGTTTATTGCATCTATTCCTTTTTTTTTTTAATTTTTTTTTTTTTTTAGTAAATTTAAGTTTAAGAAACTGACGTCATGATTAGGAAAAAATATCCATAACCCATGGTGGTTTGAAGAGCCTGTGATGAGCAATATCCATAATCAAAGAATTCAGTTTATATTCTTGTGCTGAAAAATTCAAGTATGGACTAGTTTTGACTTCTTCAAATAATGTATTAAAAATTCTCAGTGGAACAGAGTAGAGTTTTTTGCGAATATAATGTGGACCTATAATTGTTTGTTGACGTAAGGTCAAAGTATTCGATCTTTTATATGAGCGATGCCCATGATTTGTGTATTTGGAAAAAAGTCCCATCACATTCCATCTATTTTCTTGTGGACTTCTAAAATTTTCTATACTGTATACATTGACGTTGCATGCATATGAAACTACTGTGGCCGGAGTCTTGATCCAGTGATCTCGTTGTAGTCTGGTCCGATTTCAGCTAAAAAGAACTTCTAACGGCAAATTATTATTATTTGGTTCAACATAACTTTTTAACCTAATTTGAGTATGCTGAATCTGAAAAAATATGTTGAACTTCATGAAAATGGCGTTAAATAGGTCAAAATGGCGATTCAAAATGGCGGACAGTAATTTTTTTCAAATCGTTTTGAAACGCGCATGTAGAAAAAAAAATGTAAAAACTATGATTACAAAATACAATAGCATCGAGAAAAAGATAGAAATAAGCATGCGACCCTAAAAAAGCCATTGCACGAAAGAAAACCCGAATTTTCTCTGTTTTTCCTCAAAATTCAACGTATACTGTTCCTACATTGTTCTTTGCTTGTGACTTTGCACTTACAAAGGCCCATGCACAGCAAATTGTTACGCTTGCACCCACACCTCAATGTTTTACAACCTGTTGTGCAACTACATGCAATCAAGTCTAAACAAGATTCTGGAATTGGGTCTAAAGTCATCAGAATAGGCACTAGAATACCTTCATTCAACTTCCATCCCATCTCAGTTGGAGATGGTAATGTGGGGTTACTTATATTTGCTTGTCTCCATACCAGCGCTTGATAATGTGCACGTTTAATGTGCAGATGCAAGGCATCGCTAGTGGGGGGCATGTTTTCGGGGCTCTTGGATTTTCCGAATAAAATGTTCCTAACCGAGTCAGTTGACGACACTGTGCCCTGGTTATACAGCTTGCATACGAACTTTTCACAGTCGACTATTTTCTGTTCAGTTAAATTGCCCTCTCCAAAACCCCCAAGAAGCCCAACATTGTCTTTGTAAACCTTAAATCCAGTTTTTTTGGATATCCCAAAGAAAAAAGAAGTTGTGTCACATCCAGTCAGAGCATGGAATGCTAACAGATTCGTGCACATTTCTGGAGAGGTAAAGGTTTTCTCTACAACAGCATGAATAGGAATGTTCTTGGGCTTTGCAGATGTTCCAGCAACCATCCACAACTGTATATTTATTTCTGAAAAGAAAGATACAAGTAGCAGTAAAACATCAGCCTCACAAACATTCAAACCCATGTGACCAGGTCTATCTTGCAGGTCTGATCTTAATCTTAGTGCAACATGTACCAGTTCATGAAATGAGTTGTGTGGAGGTTTATAACATGGCATAGTGAGTAATTCGTCATCCATGGTATCTTGGTCATCATGAAACATATCTCCAAAATGAGATTTAGAAAGAATATGGGGCACTAAAAGAGTTTCGCGTTCAGATACTGCTCTATCGAGGGGACAAAGAAACTGGAAGATATTCTGCACCTTGGCTTGCAGATTTTCTTTAAACGTTGATCTACGAGTGATAAAAGACTGTGGCATTTCAGATCCTACCTCTTCTACCAACTTGGAGTACCTGTTCCATGTATCAGAGAGCTGTAAGATTTGGCACTTGCTGGCTGCGTACTCCAGTTCTCGAACAAGAAATATCATGGCCAGATCTTCACATTTTGACTCCTTTTCTGTTTTTTGTGTATCATACTTAAAAGCATTCATGCATTTTAGATGGTACTTACCCTCTGCAGCTATCAAATCGCTAACGTTTCCTAACTTAACACGAAGTATGTTGTCATACTTTGCATTTTTAAGAACCATGTCGCTAACAGAAAATGTTGTAATGTTGAATAGCTTCTGTTTAATTTGTTGTTGACAAAATATGCATAACTCCCAATCTATTGGTGTAGATGCATTTCGCAAAGTTCGGGATGCTGCTGCAGAAGGGTGTGAGCAAGATGACGTAGACGGTACATCATCCTCTGTATCGACGTTGATTGTATCAGATGTGTTTGTAAGCAAACATGCTTTTCTTTCCATTAACTGAATTGGTCTGGGGTGAGTAAATGCACTATAGCATTTCCTATGACATAGAACTCTATCATTCGGACTTAATTTTTCTATTCTGTCAATGGCATCATAGTTCCTGGCATCTTTAACTTTCTTACGACGAGATGCCCTCTCGGTCAACGTTTCGATAGACTTTTTGCTTTTTAATTCTAACGTGTCTGTCTTTTTTTCCTGACATATAACACACAAATCTGTATCTATTTGATAACTTCGCTTAAGTGATCGTTCAGTCATGATTTCTAATCAATGAGTGGTGAGATATGACAAGCCTATAACCTCGGCCATCAGTTTTATACCTTATGTCAGAATCATTTGTTAATTCGATCCTCGATTGTGTCGGTCGCGCTATTGTGAAAACCATTGAACACTGTGTTGAATTTCAAGTGCATTTATATCATAAAGTATGCAATACGTTAACTGAATAATTTGCACAATTAGAAGGAAATAAGCATTAAATATCATATCAAAATGCATATATATACTGTGCGTCAATATGCGGTTGCGAAAAAATGAGTTAATTGGGATCTAATCGTTTTTTTTCACAATTTTAATTGTTTAACGAACATTGAACAATTTATTCTATTTTTCAGACACATATAAGTTTAGTACAAGCCTTTAAATTGCTTTAATTTGCAATAAACTTTTTTAAAATAAAGCCATATAGATAATTTTGCAAATTTCAACACCGCCATTTTGAATCGCCATTTTGACCTATTTAACGCCATTTTCATGAAGTTCAACATATTTTTTCGGATTCAGCATACGCAAATTAGGTTAAAAAGTTATGTTGGACCAAATAATAATAATTTGCCGTTAGAACCCATTTCTAGCCTCTTTTTTCAAAATCTGGACCAGACTATTGTCTACGAATGGACTGTTGGCATGATGGTAATTTTTAAAAAAAAAAATAAATAAAATTATTACCCTCATGGACAAGATGGAATGATCTTGTATTTGTACATGTATTTTGAAATTATATTTAAATTCTACTTTCATTTCTGTCGGAATTCAACAACCATTAGAGTAGACGCAAAATATTTACCTGGATCCATAACCGCATTGTTCATAACTGCAATGCATCCATGGGGAAATGACTATCATTGTAATTTGTAAAGATATGAAAGGCAAAAACATTGGAAATGTAAATATATGGAAATACATACTGTCCGAATTTATCGATATCACATCGTAAATACTGATGCATTATCAAGATTACACAATCTAGTTTATTCGTCAGTAAAATCACGTGACATTTGTATCTTGAACTCTTGCAAACATGGACTACCCAGCTTGTATGTATAACATTTTCCTGCTTTAATTGTCTTATTCTTTTATAAACTGACTACGTATGTTTGTATATTTCTTTCTCAGATCACCTAATCTACAAGGTTAGGATGACCATTGTACTTAAATGAACGCGTGTTTATAAGATATACATTCCCTTCCGCGCAACGGATTTAGTAATTACTCCTATGTTTTGCCTAGTAACTTTAAAATGTGGTATGGGAAAAGTAAAACTGAGCAAATGATTTCATGTCATGCATATTCAATCTTGTGTTAATTCTTTTAAAATGTTCATGATACTATATTTACATTTCCAATGTTTGTTTTTTGGTTTTTTTTTTGTTTTTTTTTTTTTTTTTTTTTTTTTTTTTTACAGAATTTAATGATAACTATTTCCACACAGTCATAATGTCAGCTTCCTCTTCAAACAGTAGTTTTCATACATAAGAATCACCACCCCATTCAGGCAGTTTCCTCTCACACAAAATGTCAGATATTTCCAAAATGTTGCCAAAATTTGCCAAGGATATTAAATGATTAAAGATTTAATTCAACTTTATGAAAATAGCATCCTGATAAAGAAAATTTTGGACAGTACAGTTAAACCTGTATTAAGAGACCGTCCAACGGAGAATGGAGAAAAGGTTACATGTGACAGGTGGTCTCTAAATACAGGTCGCGGATTTTTTTTATTTTTTTTTTTTATTTTTGATGCTTGACTCGAGCCTTGTTTATGCCTACAAACAAACCAGTACGAGTTGTAAAATGTCAATTTTGCAATTTAAGGCATACTAATTTGCAGACACCTGTTTGACTTTTAAATGATACATTCTACCTAAAGACTATAGAAATGTGATATATATCATAAACTTAGATCTATCTTCAAACCTTTGTAAACAATAGCATATCTCAATCTTTGTTTATACACTAACAGCAAATAATAAACTCTCCATAATGAACTTCCACTATAATGTATAATGTATAAACTTATTTTTGTGTGAAACCTTTTAAACACATTAGATTCTCTCTCTCTCTCTCTCTCTCTCTCTCTCTCTCTCTCTCTCTCTATATATATATATATATATATATATATATGAATCCCGTGGGGAATCCTGGTTAGAATAGGTCCTCAGTACCCTTTGATTGTCGTAAGAGACGACTAAAGGGGACATTCTTCGGATGAAACCGAAAAAAATCTGAGGTCCTTGTTATTTTAAGTAGTAACCAATTAATCTTTTGGAATATGGTAGGTGGTGTCCTGTAGATGTGCAGTAACATTTCGGAACTTTCAATTTTACCCGGAGGGCAAAACGACATTTTTCTACAAAAACCTGGTTCTCCGAGTGCCTCCTACATTTTACGCAGTAGACATATTATATTTTGGATGAAGATTGGTGTGTCGTGTACAAATGTACAATAGATTTGCGAAATTTTCATTGTCACCCTGTGACCCAAATGGGGGTTGAAAAACAAAGTTTTTCTATAGGGAATTCTGGTTTCCCTGAACCCCTCTTATATTTATGCAATAGTCATATCATCTTTTGGGAGATGATTGGTGATGTCTTTTACATGTAGCATCCGTGGCCGAGTGTTTAGAGCATCGCGCTCAAAATGACAAGGCCTCTCACCTCTTGTCGACGCGGGTAAAATTCTCGCTCGCGCCGATATATGTAAGAAAGCTTGCCAGTTTACTTTCGAAAGGTCGGTCGTCTCTTCCCAGGTACATTGTATTTGGGTTCTCTCTTCTATCAACAAAAACTGGATGCCACCAGATAACTGACAAATTGTTGAGTATGGTGGAAAACAACAAACAATCAATCAATTTTACCCTGGGGGCAAACTTTTCTTGTTCACCTTGAGAGGCAAATCGGGTGGAAAATCACGAATAAATATCTGATGCTCAGTGCGCTGTGTCTTGTGCCACAAGAATATATTTGCTTTAAGGGTTGGCATAGAGTATACTTAAATGCAGACATTACAGTCTTATGACAGCATCTAGTTGTACATGTAAATTGCACTATGTGCTCCTTGAAAACTATTTTTTAAAGCATTCACATTCCTGTATTAGCTTCAAACCGTTTTCCAGCCTGTTATGAGCAAACAACTTTGATAATACATCAGATTGTTGCCTGAACGTTTTAGCAACGTTTCTCAATAATATATAATTTTTTTGTAATATATCAGGTGCACCTCACTTGCATCGAATCTTGTTTCTACAAAAATAAATAGGTAGACTTGGTCTGTTTTAGAGTAAGCATATTTCGATAGTCCCTGGTTACTTATGAATTACAGAGGGTTATAGATATGGACATTAGTAAGTTATAGCAAAGGAGAGACAAATCAAAGATCGAACCCGGGATCCTTGAATTACTAGTTAGGTTATGTAACCACAGAGGTAACTAGGCTCATATACGAGGCATAGCAATATTACTGCCTTATAAATCGAGAGCTGTTTCAAAATTATACCAGAACTCCTCATGAAAAAAACAGTTTTAGAAAAGAAATGGGAGAAAAATCGCGTGTGACTACAGAAATTCGAAATAAATTTTATCAAAAAAAAAATAAATTAAAAATTCACTCGATTGACCAGCCATGAACTGTGAGTTAGTTTTCAATACTCCAATCTATTTTCACAATATCTTTTTTAATTTTTCTCTCCACGAATAGGGCTGATATTCTTTAAAAACAAAAACGGATTTAAATTGCCTTTTGGCAAAGTTGGTTTGTAGCCCGTTTGATATGCATTGGCTAGATGGATATTAAGAAGTTGAAAGTGTGAAAAATTCACAGAGAAGTATCAGACAAGGAACAAACTTCGATCAGAAAATTTGAAAATCAGTAGAGGCCTATATAGCTATTCTTATGTATTGAATAGAACTAGAATATATATCACATTAAATTCATAAATTCTTATTTAAAAAAAAAACAACCTGTAGTTTAGTAATATGATTATTTCCTTTATATGTATTTAATTATTCCCAAGGGTTGTTTTAAATTGTTTTATATGTTATTATGCATGTTAATTATTTCATTACATAAGGCGCTAAAAATTTTATTCTATTCACATGTATAATGTATGTTCACATATATTTTATTATATCATTTGTAAAGCGCTTTTGAAGAGGCTATATATATAAAGTCATGCATTCCATATCTTCTCTAAGATGTCAGGGTTTACACGAAAGATATAAATAGATTTAATAAAACGGGCTCAGCAAGCAATTTATAAAACATACACCTTCTACGTTAGTTGACCCTTTCAGACAAACAACAACCTTACGGCCAGCCAGCGCCGCCTTATGGACCCCAGTATTCACAACCAGTGCATACCAGTTCCAACAACGTCACTGTAGTGGTAAGTCACGCGATAAACAAAGAGATACCCAGAAATAGCAGCGGACACGTCATCAATATCACACGATTCATATCAAATTATCATTTTAGTTTATCATGTCTCTACGGTGGTATTTCTAGGGCATACACACTTGGGAACGACATCTCATTTGTGCGACATATTTTGTGTACTCGACTTAATATTTATCAAAGTCAGAATATGACATATTAATGAAAAATCATATTTCCTCTTTATGTCATTATTTGTATTTCATATTGGTGTACTTAATCATTTGTGACCCTAAATTACATGTACTCCACACATTACTGGTGCTCAAAACAGACTCCGAGCGGGTGTCCCTTTCTTACTTTCATTTTCTCTCATTTTGGCTATATCCGCACCACCCAAACCCTATCATAGTACTGTGCGAGGGGATTTAAACACTGTGCACAATCAAGAATTCTATCGAAAACGGACTGCAATATGTGGACCATAGACGTGTGTTTCTAACAGAAACTTAATATTCTAGGCTGAAAATAAAATATGTTATAAAAATTTTTTTTACATCTTGAAACATGCAAATATCATTCTGACTACGTAATATTCCTTTTACCTGATTAAAGTATATGGATCACGCTGGTGTGGCTGGTCAACAGGAGATGCTTACTCCTACTAGGAACCTGACCCCCACATCTGGTGTGTACAGGGTCCGTGGTTCCCTTCTCTTAATTTTGTATAGGATTTATGAGGAGATTGATCAGTGTTTCTTATCTTCACTTTTTCATCATTCAAGATGGTAGCTTCCATGAACACATAATCATGTTTCCTCCAGTTTTGTATGTGTGTGTTGTTTTAAATCTTGCACAGCTATATTCCACATGGAATAGAGGGTGTAACTATTCAAAGACTGCTAAAGATCCGTTTTACTGCATTTTAACTGAAATACATGTGCTGAGAGAAGGTACAAGAAATTGTTTTAGCGAGGAGGGCTGGGATATTTTATGATCTCTATGCTTTCCCATTTCAAAAGTAAGGTGAAATGTATAATATAAAACACACACACACACAGATATATATATATATATATATATATATATATATATATATATATATATAAAGTTTTCAAGTGAGGTATTATTTGCTCATTATTTCCCAATCTGATGGCCTGTATTCCAGTTTCACAGATATTCGAGTTACTGCCGGAACATCGTTTTATTCTGAATTTACACTCTGCATACGATTTCGAAAGTTAGTTTCGATCATCTAGACGTCTGTGTACACTCCCCCAGGGAGTATACAAAAACACCTGGATCTAACCCTCGATACTTCCGGTTCAGACGATACATGTGCAGGTATTTGCAGTACGAGTATAGTGTGCTGCCAAGGGTTATCACGCCAGTACAAGAACGAAGTGGGGGCATGGACGTTGGAGCAGGAGAGACGGCCATCGTCCCAATAATTTTGCAGAAAGACAGAACCTCGGGTATGATGAATTTATGAGATTTGAGATGACGCAGCAACCTATATTCATTGAAGCAGCGAGTGCAACGGCAATCTGTGGTTAGTGGAGTGGCCAAGTTAAAAATTATATGTTCATTTTTTGGACACTTTTGAAGGGCTACAGAACTATCAATATTGGACAGTGCTTACTTAAATCGACATGTAAATTAAAACACATAAACTAAACTGTTTTATTTCGTATTGTGTCATCAAATTAATGACAAAAAGAAACGATGTTATATAGATGTTGATGAAAATCCAAAAACACTCGGCCTCCCTTAGAGCAAAATAATTTTGTCATATTGGATTCACAGAATCTATCCAAAACATCTATCTGCTGTATTATACTTTTGACTGAATCATCTTACCGGTATGAGACTTTATATTACCTGCAATACGCTCGGAATGCTTGTTTTTACTGAAATCCATAGCATACTACCCTTAAACTATTTAAGGCAGGTGGTCTCTTGTAAAATTCCCAGGAAGTGATTTTCTGAAATCATTACTACAAATGATATTCATAATAAATGTCCAAGTTATTTGTATTTTGCAGAATATAAAAATAATGGAAGCAAGGGGTAACTTCTACTTCATCGCTCGATTAAAGGAAATTACCCCCCCCCCCCCTTCCATGGCTTCAATGTTATATATCCGAATACAAACGACCTAGGCATTTATTTCTAAATATAGTGTTGTATTCCGTTTTCTTGTTTTACAGAGATGCAGAGTGTGTAATTTGTTTGATATCTCAAAGGTAGTTTAAGTGACATGTCATTCATAACAATCACATGACGTATACGGTTATGTTGTGCATGTCATCCCACATACAGACACATGTGCAGACACATGTGCAGAACGGTGTGATATCAGTGCATTGTGGGGAATCTATTGATAAGAGTTCATATTACCAAATTTTAAATCGAATACTCAAGATGATATGTGTTGCGCAAGAGATAAGGTAGAAGTCAAATGCACGACATAATATTCGTACGCAGTTGTTGATGTGTTGTACGTAATATGTCCTAAATATGTACCACCGTATGTCTCTCTCTCTTTCTTTTATACTATGTAATGATAATAAGACTCCTTTATTATTATATACAGTAGTACAAAAAATCTCTTTTTCTCATTGACAAAGTACTAGTATTCACGATAAGTAAGATTCAAATGATGCTCACATAGCCTGGCTCTAGAATATACCTACATGGAATATATACTATTAAAAAAAAGTAGGGGGTATTGAATTTACAAGGACAATGAAATGCAGATCATGAGGTCAGGAAGAAAACAAATGACAGAAAAACATTAAGGAAACATTTGTCAATTTATTCGAAACCCTGTGTACAGTAAGAAAAAGACATATTCTCCAGAATAAGGGTCGACACCAACACAGAGTCACACAGCAAATTTCCAACAATTGTGAAACAGAATCAGTCGAGGGTAAAACCCCCTCGATGGCTAGACAAGCTCGGATTCGGCGTTGCATACTCCTAACGAGACGTCCTGGGTTATTTTGGGGAAGGTTATTCCATTCCTGATGCAATGCTGCAGCAAGTTCTTAGACATTGGCAGGAGGTCGTTGACGTTGGCGTAGCCGCTGTCCAAGCATGTCCCAGACATGCTCGATGGGGGAAAGGTCCGGACTGAGTGCGGACCACGGTTATGTGGTGATATTCTGCTGTTGGCGATAATATGTAACGATCCTAGCCATACACCATCTGGCATTGTCATCTTGAAAAATGAAACGGCGGCCATAACGACGAGCAAACGGCACAACATGGGGTGCCAAAATGTTGTCCCGGTAGTAGTGCCCTGTGACACGTCCAGCAACAACATGCAAGTCTATTCTTCCGGCAAAGTGATGCCTCCCCACACCATTACAGATGCACCCCCATACCAATCATGTCTAATGACGTTAACGTCATGGAAACGTTCGTTACGTCGGCGCCAGACCCTCCTGCGTCTGTCCAGGAAGTCCACAGTGAACCTCGACTCATCTGAGAACATTACGTGGTTCCATCGGCGATTATCCCAGCGTTGATGGTGACGATACCATTCGAGTCGGGCCTTAACGTGACGATCCCTTAAACAGGGAATGACACGAGAACGTCGGTCGTGTAAGTGAAATCTGTGCAGTCGATTCCTGATGGCCTGGCCACTCACTACCAAGCCAGTATCCCTTTGAAGTTGAGACCTTATCTGATTTGCTGTTACCAGACGATTTCTGAAGGCAATAATGCGAATGAATCTGTCCCGAGCCTAAGTTGTTACCCTTGGTCGACCGGATCGTGATCTATCCTGAACATACCCTGTAGCACGATGTCTGGATCATAATCTGCTAATAACAGACTGGGAAATATCCATTGCCCTTGCCACAGCGACCTATCTTGAGACAAGCTGTAGCATGCCAAGGGCACGTAACCTCTCATCCTGTGTTAGACGGCGTATGGTCTCTGTTCAATTAACGACTTCAACAACTGATAATCTGATGCTTTCTCTTCAAAATCTTCCTTTAGAGTGGCTCTAACCTTCCAATTCAGAGAGCTCCGTGAGAATCCGGATTGTTAGAATAGATCCTCAGTACCCCTTACTTGTCATAAGAGGCGACTATATGGGGCTGTCCTTCGGATGAGACTGCAAAAACCGAGGTCCCGTGTCACAGCAGGTGTGGCACGTTAAAGATCCCTCCCTGCTCAAAGACCCTTAGAACCGAGCATAGGCCTAAATTTTGCAGCCCTTCACCGGCAATGGTGACGTCTCCATATGAGTGAAAAATTCTCAAGCGGGACGTTAAACAATTTATAATCAATCAATCAATCCAATTCAGAAGCATGCAAATTTGTGGCACAACACCCTTGATCATCAGCAGCATCCTCTGCAGATCGTGAGAGTGTGATTGATGTGTTTGGGTGATGAATTTCTTTGGAAATGCTTCCTCGTTAAGGAACTATACAACATGGTTTCGTATCCCTTTGTACATGTAAACATTTCGATCATAAAATACAGCATCCCCTACTATTTTTAATAGTATATATACATGTATTCTCAGTATATTAATTTTCAGTAATAATTTCTTACATATATGTCTATGTACCAATATTCAGTGACAATTGTGCACGTTCTTATATTTCAAGGAGAGGAATTGTTTCCGATCCTTTTGTATATATTATATACAACAGAATATGTTCAAATCAAATAAGGTGCATATATTTAAGCAATACATGTAGTGTATACTTTGCTTGTATAAAATGTTTGTATAATCGACAGATAATGCCGAGATTACCCTGTGTTTCCATCGTGTATATATCCCTCATAATACATACTTCCAATATTTATGTTGCTTTCGTCATTCAGGTGGCCGAAGATCTGTAGCAAACCAATATGAACTGTCCAAATATTTTCCTAGAGAGCTAAGGGGCCTCAGAGGACGGGTGGTTAGAGCACAATCACAAATCACAAAGCCTCTCGCCTCTGTCGGCGCGGGTTCGATTCTCGCTCGTGCCGATATAGGCTATGTGAGTAAGTTTGCCAGTGGTCGGTGGTCTCTTCCCGGGTACATTGTATCTGGGTTCTCTCTTCCACCAATAAAAACTGAACGCCACCAGAAAACTGAAAAATTGTTGAGTGTGGCGGAAAACAACAATCAATTAATCAATCCTAGAGAACAACAGATCTGCAGCTATCATTGGGAGGACCTGTTGCTATTCTTTTGCATCCTTTGTCGTGTTCGTGCATTAACCATTGAACATTTTAAACTCTTTCTTGATAACTATTCTTCTCATTTAATTTTAAATTTGGTGTGAAGCATCTTTGGACAAGAGGAACATAAATTGTAAATTTCAGGACTCTTGCACCCCAGAATTAGGGTGGGGCAAATAGTATGCCAAATGGTCTCAATGATTAAACGGCTTTATCATTTGAAAGACTTCTTTAAATTTGCTGATGCTATATAAAAACGAAATGTATATTTAGAAAAAGCAGAAAAGGATGTACAAAAATTGTGAACTCTGCAATCCCAGTTCACTTTTAATATAACATATATTATATCATGTAAAGTATGAAACTTTCGGGGCATTTGTGTTTTTTAAAGAACACGTCTTGTTTTTTGACTTCAGTGTCAGCTGATAAAGCCCAGCTGGGACTTCGTTTACTGATATGTCAACTGAAAGCAAATTAAAACAATTGGATGTGAAAGAGAAATTTATTTCAATAATAGCAGGGCTTTATACACGCTTGCTTCAGTTAAAATATATTTTGTTTGCAGACCACTGGATATCAAGCACCAGCGGTTGTCTACCCCGTCAACACCGAGAGAGACTGGACTGTTCCCGCCATTATTGCAACACTCTTCTGCTTCTTTCCAGTCGGAATCTGTGCCATTATCGCTGCTGTTAATGTAAATACCTTGTTTAATATCAGAATATGTCTGCGTACGAAACCGGTAGAGCTACTCAAGGAAACTGATGGCCACTAGAAAAATCTTAACGCATTATCTTAAACGTTTTTAATTATATTCCTCAGCATCATACTGAAACAAAATTTCAACTTGACAATTATAATGTATAACTTCTGAGTATTTAGTTCTGTTTTGTTTTGTTTTCCTTTTTTCTGTATTTTTGTTTCTTTATGTGGGTTTTTTTTTCTTTTGGGGGTGTTTGTTTGTTTGTTTGTTTATTTTTGTTTATTCATTTATTTATTTTACGGATGTCAACGAGTACCCGCTCGAGCGTCCGAGTATAAAATACTAAAATCGGTAGTCGATAACTCGGAGTTGATTTTTTAAATATTTACAAACGTATATATTTATTAAGAACATCAGTAATATAATCAAATATGAATTAGTAATGTATATACACCAGTAAATGGCCGTTATCGCCCGTGGCTGTGTAATTACCAACTTCATCCGTGCGTTAATGATTTGTTGCCAGTGAACATCAATTATGGCTTGATTATGGTTTAAGTTAGTTAGTTATTAGTACATGTATATGGTAACAAAATCGGACAGACGAAGCAATGCTGCCAATCCACTTCAAAAGAGTGGAAATATTTTAAAAGAACTGAAGATTCAATAAACGTTAAATGTCAGTTGTGGGAAATAAACTTGGCGTATACGGGGGAAGGGGGGAGGGGGCAGAACTCTTTCGAGTCTAAACTCGAGGAAGTTCCTCTAAAACCCGCTTCCATTCCTACTAGTACTAAGGAACCCACGGAAGAATGTTTGCCACCAAAAGCTAAATCTCAGCGCATGCTCGATTTCTTGATCGAAGGGTGCACCGACAAACGCGAGGAATCTGAAGTATCAGCATACGTGCGTGAATATGTACACATACAGAATCAAGATCCGATCAGCCGATGGAAGGAAAACTCCACGAAATATATTTGACTCTCTGTTCTGGTTCGACGCTATCTAGCGATCCAGGCAACGCCCGTTCCCTCAGAGAGGATAATCTCTTCCACTGAACTAATTATATAACTAAACTCCGTAACGGATTGTCTCCCTATAGCGTTGATCAAATTATCTTTTTTCAACAAGAACTCTGTAAATCATTTGTAATTATGTGTGTTTTAACGTCCGTTTTGTTTATTTAATGAATTACAAATTAAACATAAAATGTCGTTTATTAATTTTATTGGTTTCGAGGTTGTGTTATTAATCGGTACGAAAAATACATCGATGGGGTAAATTTAGCGTGTATCAATATAACATATTTGTATTTGCATTTTACCGAGTACCATGGTACTCGATCGGAAAATCGTCCGAGTAATTTGACCGATCTGATATCCATGATTTATTGATTTATTGATTTGATTTTTTTTAATTTACTAGTTGAATCAGCTAGACTGGGTAATTTTAAAGTATATTGTTTAATTTAGGTCTAGTTTATTGTTTACGTCAGTTCTTTTTAGAATTATGAAACCTTGTTATTTATCGAACATGCTTAAGGTAGATAACAAAATCAATTATGCAAAAGAAGTTCAAAGTATAATTAAAATGCATTTCAATATATTATTCCAATCAAATTCTTATAAGAGTGCCAATTTTAAGGATCAATTCGAATAGGAAAATCTTAGTAGCAGTCAATCAAATATTAATGTTAAATCATCAAATATTAGTAACCATTAATCAAATATTAATAACAATTCAAGTATTAATAATAAAGCATCAAATATTAATAAGAAATCATCAAATATTAATAACTTATAGCAAAAGATAATATACATTGTGTGACAAGTCCCAAATAGCAGATGAGTTTTATTTGAATATACTGATTTGTCAGAAATAAGGAAAAAGTTGCAGGATAACGAGTAACATAATGGATCAAATGTATTCAAATTCTTTGGAAATAATGAAATTTTAAATGTTTAAAAATTACGAAAAACAAACTGTGTGCTACATATTCACAGGGGTGTGCACTAAGGAGGTCGACTAGGTCATGTGCACTCTGTATAAACACACTACTCTGACATTTTCTCTAATTTATTACTATTATCTATAGTAATCATAATAGATATTATTTATATACTAATACGTATTTGAGTATAGCAGTAAAAGAAATTGTACTTGGCATGTCACTGATAGTAGTCTGAGATATGTACATTAGTTTGAACTTGAGGTTATTTCTCTTAGCAAAGGAAAAGTTATATCGCACATTGACTCGTCACATTGTAAATTACAAGTATAGTACTGTGATCATTTCATTCCACAGGCCAAAAGCCAGTTCTTGGCCGGTGATATCGAGGGAGGTCGAAGCAGCAACGCTTGGGCCAGGGGTTTGACGTTTACCTCTATTGGAATTGGTATTGCGCTTATCATCATCATCATCGCTCTGTACATCTGGGTATGGTCTGTCGTCACCTCTCCGTATAACTATTAAAGAAAGCAATGTGTTTGGAAAATGAAAGTTAAAGAAAAATAAGACAGACTCGAAAGTTGAAATTTTGTATGTTATAATGACATTATTCAGGTATTCAAAAGCAAAAGGGGGAAAATATAATTTTTGTGATTTTATATTTAAAAAAAAATAAAGGTCATTCAAATGATGCTTAGTAGTTATGATATTTGGGGGAAATGTGAACTGATGCCTCTTCTAAGTCTCTAGAATTACAACGTGCATGTAGAGAGATGACTGTTTACATTATAGTATGTATAAAGTTACACTTTTTAATCCTGCCTCTCGGTATCTTGGCTTGCGGAGCCTTTGCGATCATGCAGTAATGGAATAATCGGAAGACCTCGGAAATCTAGCCAGTCTCTTGGTTCCCTGGAATCTGTCATGTTGCATTCTGTTGAGTCGTTTTCCTGTTGCTTGTCATAACTGGATACCCATGGCTGATTTTGTGTTTCAATTCAACGATGACTGCTGATATTGATTCAATAACTTATGCTGCCTGCTCGTTTTAGGACTGACATTCATCAGGCGCCCCTCGTCAACTCTTAGGAACAGAACTTCTTTTGAAAATGTCCCCATACAACACATATAAGTCGCACATTTTCCTTTGCCATGATACAGTAGACCAGAATTTGTTATTGGGTTTTCTGGTATTGTTTTTATTGTGACCTCTTTTCGTTGAAGAGTTATATTCAAATGATTATTTTTCAATCATCTAATAATATGAAACGACGTACAGACAATTTGAATTGGTACGTCTTGATTCGTTAAAGTCGGCTTCTGTCTGCTCGAAACGCTTATTCATAGTCGATAATAGAGGATGAAACGTGAAGATAACGAACGGTGATCAACCTCATAAATCCCATAAAGGATACAAAATTAAGAGTAGGACAAACATGGATCCCTGGATCTACTGAAATCATTCGTGATCAGTGATAGTGGGCTACTGCTATAACTATTCGCATGCATAAATTTAAATATTGCAGCATGTTTTATGAAAAGTTATCTAAAGTCTCGCAATATCCAGCTCTCGCGAGATCGTAAATGGACGAAGTAAAAGTCAATACCAAGCATGGACATTATTAGGCTAACGATGCCTATCTGACGTTCACACGAAATATCCAGCAGATACTGTAAAAAAGAAATCTGTTTGAACTAGATTTGCGAGGTTGATCGAATACGGTCATAAACAGAATTTATTCTATTAATTAATTCTGCATAAAATCAATAATATGTATAATGTATATGTATAATGTCAACTCTATATTACATTATGTCAAATGTTCATTGCATTATGTGTGTGCAACTTAAAATAATGCATAGTCTTGCATAGTGTTTTCAATTTTTATGTACATAATTATATGAGGTCAATTTTCATTACATGAAATGAGATAATAAGTTTGTATAACTTTTTAAAAAGAGGGGTTACCAAGGGTGGACCCACCCTAAATTGATTTTCAGTGTAACATATTGATGAAAATATAATTATTTAGTTCTGATGATCAAATACAATGCATTTATGGTGATAGGAACAAGGTGGGTTTTTTTATTTGTGTTTTGTTTGTTTTAGATTTGTTTTTGTTTGCTTTGTTTGTATTTAGGTTGTTTTTTTTTATCCCGTATGTACGGCGATAAATGTGTACTGTTTTCTTATTCCGATCCGTTTTCCTACTCGCATTTTACCGACTCCCCTTGACGTTAGCATGGGTGATTGATTATATGTTGTTTTATTCTGATTTGGCCATATTCAGCTTTATGTCGGCGTTAGAATGGACTGTCGAAGTGGTGAGTAAAGAAATTTATCAGACCAAACCCTTTCTGACCTGCCATTAAATCAGCGGGTTTTTTAGGACATGTACAACTATCTGTTACAGTTGATAAATTTGTGGACAAGACACCAGTACGTCGATCAGTTTCTTTATAATTTTTTTTTTTGGGGGGGGGGGGGGGTGGGGGGCAGGGGGTTCTTTAAGTAATTTTATATTAAAGTAATTCTCGGTAGTATCATCTCAATTCTTTAAAATGCTGAAAGTAAGAAGTTAACAACTGAAGTAAATCCTGCAACTCGGTAAGAATATGAACTTGGATGAATTCTTTAATTATTAACTGTCAGTAAAGGAAATTTAGCAACATAGGAAGTCACCCCTAATTACATAGAAATGTTTTAGTGACCTTTAGAAAAGTAATTACACTTATTTCAAATTTAAATGATATTAGCCTTTTACAATTATGTCTTGTATATATTTTTATAGAATGGTTTTGTTCTTAAAGGGCGAGATTTTAAGTGACTGAAAAAGTATTATTTCTGAATATAGTTCTGAGCATACTGCATTAGCCTTCATTGTTTTTACTGAGCAAAATACATGCGCCCCACAAGCAGAATGCATTAATACTTGGGTGGTTTTGCACTTATCTGGAAGAAAAAGAGCGGGAATAGTTATGATTTTGTGCCACTTTTCAGTTATACCTTTATCTAAGTGTTTAATAGTGAATCTATTTAATAGATAGTTTGTAATTACATCTTTTATGACACCACTTAGGTGAATGACTAAGTCCAATGTTATGAATGTTTGGAGGAAATTAACGCCAAAATTACGAATTTTTTATTCAACTTCCTTCCATTATGTAATTAATCTATCTTCCAGGATTTTTTTAACAAATAGGATAAAAAGAACACCCCTTTTATCCATAGTATAAATACAACTAGCATTGGATAAACTGCAAATATTTCCATGTTCTACGGCAATATCTACTATTCAATCCATAACTATATACAGCAGAACTGGGAAAAACACCGGGTTCTGTTTGTCCCATTTAATTAAATTCAATGTACATTGTAGATTTATCATTAACTCCTCTGACTGTAGACAGACAGTACGACCAACTTGCTCCGCCCTCTTACGATCAGATTTTTGGGTCGCAGAATCCACCACCAGTGCAGAGTGGTACTGTATTGATGGTAAGTACACATAACAAAACTGCATCACGGTAGTTTGCTGTATAACCTATCGTAACAAGAGACTAGGATAAAGTGGACAGGGTTATCATTGAGTAATGACCCCTTTTTTTACTGTGCAAAACCGAAGCTGATAAGAAATACTTCCTGTAGATTTGTAGAGTCTTTGTTGTGTTTATTTCTCAATATAAAGTGCCACGTTTTCCTTGTATGAAACTCTTTAGTTACACAAATCTACTGAATTGACCTAGAACCGTTGTAATTTACACTGTAAAAGTTGCGCTCAGTTCCTATGAACTAGGGATTTGCAGACGATTTCGACATAGTAGGTCTTGTAAATGAAATAGCTTCAACATGAAAAATATGATTTGACATAGATAGACATATTCTTTATCATGTAAATACTTTTATTGATACTTTAAATAAATGGCAATATTTATGGGGAAAGGTGAAAAAACTCGCAACGTGATTCTCTTCATACTTTATTCTGAGTTCGATTTAAATTACCGCAAACCGTTTAAGATATTTTTTATCTTTTAAAAGTACATGAATGCCTATTTTTGATTAGATACTTATCACAGAACAATCAAAAGCATTGAATACTACAAAACAATTATATCCATGTGATCATACTTTATTCCAGGTAAGAGCTGGCAGAAACATTGAATTAAAATGATAGTATGATTTTTCAAGGCTAATTAAAATAGACTTCAAATGTAGAGTCCAAGGGAAATGATTAAAGTCGGCAAACATGTGCTATAAATCTGAAGTAGGCCGACTTCTCTTATTGCGTCTACATTCTGTCATTTTTATCTGTTTCGGGCATTGGCCATGGTGACTCTCCTTCGCAAAACCGTCGGGATCGGGGTCTTCAAACTGAGGTCCCGAGTCATTGGCATGAAAAGGCCAAGATGACTAACGGTATACAATCTCGTAATTCCTGTAGAAAATACAAATCAGAGAGATGAGCGAACATGGACCCCTGTTCATACCAGAGGCGGATTCAGGTGTCTAAGAGGAGTAAGCATACCCTGTTGACCGGGCACACCCGCCGTGAGCCCTACATTCTGATCAGGTAATCCGTAGTCAGAATCAGTGTGCCAAGAACAGCCTAACAATTGGTATGAAACACATCAGACAGAATTTGACTCAATAGTAAGTTGTACTGGCAAACTAGATCGTTATAACGACCATAAAATTTGCGAAATGCTGACTTTAGACGAGACTGTACAAACCCTGTAACATCAACTTCTTTGGAATGAAAATGATCATTGTTAATAAACAAAACGTCGTCGATATATCTAAATGTCGAATTGAAGGTCACAGCAAGATGTTTTTTTCTTCTCATATAGAAGCTTTTGAATGAATTCTGCTTCATAAGAATATAAAAACAGGTCAGCTAACAAAGGAGCACAATTCGTGCCCATGGGATTTCCAACAGACTGTTGGAAGACCTGATCACCAAAGACTACGAAAATATTGTCAATGAGGAACTCTAGAATCTTTTCAATATCAACTTCAGAGTACTTGTACGTGGAGTCAGAGTGGTGTTTAACAAAGTAATTTTTGGGGTGACCAATCACTAAATATGAAAATTTCCTTTTACCATTTTTGTCCATGAAGCAACTGTCTATGATGTCAAAAGGTCTAGTCTTTAATTTATCGTGAGGTATGGTCGTATAAAGAGTTTAATGTTGTGAATTTGAGAAAGGTTTTGTGATTTCAAACTCACTAAAAGTTCTTTAGAATTTTTAAGAATCCACATTTGATTATCACCACTTCTGGCATATATAGTGGAACAGTACGTTTGAAGTTTCTCCTTCACAACAGTTAATATTTTCGTAAGGAGCAAAGATAGGGTCTTGGTAGAACATTTACTGGATCCAGCAATGTATCTTTGTTTGTAAGGGTTTTAGTGGAGTTTGGGGATCCAGTATAGGTACGGTAACTCATATTCATCCGCTTCATTGACTGGGATATTAAATGTATTTAAAACTGAAGCATGGTTTTGAAGAATTTCATATTTTGAAAGGGCAGCTGGAGTATACGTGCGATTAATAAATGTGGAATTAATGCCAAGTTCATTTAAAATGCAGTTGTAGTAATGAGCCTTACAAACACATACAATTTTGTTGCCAGCTTTGTCATGTGGAGCCAAAACATACTCCTATTGTAACCTATCAAACTCTTTTATCACTTCTGGTTTACTAAACACAGAAGGATAGATGGTACGCATTTTTGTTTTGACATGTCTGATACGGGATTTTAATATTCCTCTTGTACTTTTTATCCATTCTGACAAGGTATCAAGTTCTTCTTTTTCAGATTTAGCCCATCGTCTGACATTTTCGACAGAATTCATAATAGAAATGAAGTTCTGTAGCCAGTTGAAAGACCGACGTTCTCTGAATTTAGAACCTTTTAAAATAATTGATTGTAGATCTTCATTTTGAACTATATCAACATTACCAGTAACGACATGTCCAACTGGAGTATAGTTAAAAGAAAACGAAGAACAAGAGCACGTAGGTGGATTAAGTATAAAATGTCTTTATCTAGGCACTGCAAAGTTTGTTTGTAGTTAATAAGTTTGGATGCAATAGTGGAAGTATATCTCTAGGAAATACAAGGTGTAGACTTGAACTTTAAATACTCTGGAATACAAGACTGAACATTTTTATGACGAAGAATGTTGCTTATGTTGACGGCCTCAATTCCTTTCTTAGTAAATTTGAGTTTAAGGAACTGGCGTCTAGATTCGGAAGTAATATCATCCAAAACCCGCGGTGGTTTAAAGAGCCTGTGATGGGCAACATCCATATTCTGGTGTGCAAAAATCCACATATGGACTGGTTTTGGCTTCTTCAAAGAACGTATCCAAAACTCTCAATGGAACAGGGTAAAGTTTTGTGCGAATATGATGTGGACCTAATTGTCTGTTGACGTAATGTAAATGCGAGTCAAGTGTGGTATCGTGTATACTATATCTTTTATATGAACTATATCCATGGCTGCGTTTGCGTCTATGTGTATTAGGAAAAAGTCCCATCACATTCACGTTATTTCCTAGTGGACTAGTCAATTTCCGACATTACATATTATCGTTGCACCCATATGGAAAAGCAGTGCCTAAAGTTTTAATCTAGTGATCATCTCGTTGTCTATGGAAAGGGGTACTTAAAGAGGGATTGTTTGTATGATGGTAAATTTTTCCAGAATCCTGACTCTCATAGACAAGATGGAATGGTCTGGGGAATTAAAATGTTTGTAGAGAAGTTGATTACCACCATTATTAATTTGAAACCTGTGAGCCGATATTCTTTTATTGATGACCCCTTAGTTTCTCCGACATAAATTAACCCACAGAGGTTACACTCAATAGCATAGACAACATCAGAGGTTTTACAGGTAAGATTTTCAAACATTTTGGTACAGAACCTTCGTGCGGTGAGATTATTATTAAATTAATTACTGGTGATCCATATATCACATGTTTTACAAACATTTGGATATGTTAAAAAACCCTCAATAATACGACCTCAATGACATGCATAGATCTGGATATACGGCACTTTATCTACAGATGGTGGTGTCTCAGTGTAAGTGAAAAATTCTTCAATGGACGTAAAATAAACAAATAAATAAAAAGACATTTTCTGTTTCCCGTGTTTGCGAGGATTAAATCTAATAATGCAAAATTATGCATTGACATGATCAAGATACATCTTTAGGGTTCACGGCAGGTGTGACCGGTCAACTTGGGATGCTTACTCCTCCTAGGCCCCTGATCCCACCTATGATATGTTTGTGTTTGTTCTACTCTTAGTTTTGTATTCTTTATATGATATATGATATAGATATCTGTTCTTTATCTTCACTTTTTTTCATTTAGATTTCATTATTTTCATTTCTGAAACACAATAGATAGTGTTCAAAATTAATAAACCTCACAATTCAATGGGGATCAAGAGCATGTTTTGTTAAATTCCACAAAGCATTGAAATAAAGAGATCATTGGGGGTTAAGGTCCCGTTTTTCTAATCTCCACTATTCATCTGGGATCAGAAGCCCGTTCTACAATAGGTATAAAGACCAAAATCATGTGATTTTTTGTATTTTCTTTTTAAATCTGTCGTACATTTACTCATGAGGAAAGTGAAGTATCAATTAAATCGCAAAAAGCTTTTTTCCCTTCTAACAATTTGTAAGGCTTTCAGAAAACTGGACCAGAGAAGAAACAGGGATTACAAGTACACCATGAGAAAGAGGTACTGAGTTTGTGTGCACGTCTCCATGCAATCTGGTCACGTTTCGGGTATTACATGAGAAAGAGATGCTGAGTTTGTGTGCACGTCTCCATGTAATCTGGTCACGTTTCGGGTATTAGTGTTTGTACAGACAGATTATGCAGAGACTTGAAATAAGACTTAATATTTACATTTCCAATGTTTTTACTTTCGATATCGTTACCAATTGAAATGATAGTCATTTCCTCATGAATGTGAGCAATGTGTGTATGAATCTTGATAAATATAGTACGACTATTTTAACGGATGGGAATAACCCGACAGAAATGATAATAAAATGTAAATATCAATGTTAATTGTCATAAATTTATGAAAATACATGAAGGTGAGAACCGCAGAACTAACACGCTTCACGAAGTATGCTGGGGTTAAGCGGCACTGTAAATGAAATTTATTTCTTAAGTGACCTTGCGTCAGTTCCTTCCATGCTATGGTAGGCACCGTTATATACCCGTGAAATGAAGACCATTGCATTGGGTGAATAGAAGAAGAAAATCAAATAATACCCCCTTTCTAAACGTGCTGGAAGGAAAATCTGTTCCCTGGGTCTACCTGATTATCGTAACGAGCTTGTATGATGTTAATACAAATGCGAATATTTTGTATGCATGTTAATATGCGCGTAGTCTATGTTTTCTTTTGCTATAGATACAACCATCACCTCGAAATACGACGGTTACACATTACAGCATTGCCAATAGAGAACGTCTCATTGTAGGTGCAACATGTTCAGCAGTTATACTAGGAGTGACAATACTGATCATACTACGTGTATAACTGAACAGAAGCTGTAACCATCGCCGAATTGTAACATTGACATTTAGACTTTGCATTTTTGAAATGTATCATTATGAATCTTTTGTGTATATATATATATATATGCTCTGTATTGTGTCATTCCTCTAATTAAATTGTCATGATCTATTGGCATATAAATGTATAGTGTTTTGGTCTCTTTTTTTTTTAAAATTTCATGGGCAAAAACATGGGTATCCCAAGTTACCTTGCACTTGCTAAACTGAAAAGCAAGATCATCCACTTACACTTTGTGTATTCTACTTGATTTCTAATTGAAATTCATTGCTTGATAAATGCTTCATAAACAAGAGAGAAAAAATTCTGTATAGTTTGTGAAAACAGTGTTTTTAATAATAATAATAACGATCAATATTATTTATCTGTACATACTGTAGTTGCATGACACCAAGTCCCAACAAGGGAAGTAATACCGTTATATTTTTGTTCATATCTTAAAATGGACATCATGTGTAATGTTGCACTGAGCTTTTGAAATAAAAAACGACATTCAAGCTTGTGAGCATCAATGTTATATCATTGGATAAAGATATTTTGTTGCCAGATTTATATCACTGGAGTAGTTGCAAACATGAAACTCAATCGTTAACATTATGTAGACCAGATAGTATGTGCTCTGTTCAATTTGAACTTTAAGGTCCAAGTCAAGGATGACTCATAATTCTAAGATTGCAGGTCAAAGCTATAGATACTTCTTACACATTGAACCGATATTTCATTACCGCTATAGCAATAGGACTTATATAACGAATATTTGCATGGTTCAAGATTTAACAAAATCTGTTTAAAACACATTTTTATTCTAACCTAGATTACCAAGTTTCTGTTAGAAACACGTGCCTATGGTCCATGTATTGCAGTCCTTTTTAAGGACAGCAACTTGTTATTCGAGTATATCCTCCAACGAGCCACGGCGGGCATTGTATAGAGAAATTCCGCATGGTCACTGTATGCTGATTCCGAGGATATTTTACAGGCTATCTGCACACAAATTTAATTTATGTTTATGCACAACAAATGTGCTTTATTCCGAAATTGATTATGGAGAGTAATTATAATTCAATTTATATAGGGAGGATCTGTGCCATACTCTCTGGTATATCCCAATACCCCCCCCCCCCCCCCGCCATATTCTTCTGCAGCTAATGCAGGGTTATAGGTTTTCAACGATGGAAGAGGTTGAATCACCTAAAACTTACACAACATAACCTCCTTTTGGTGAAAGTGTCCAAACAAACAGAGGTAATTTGAAACTTCACATATGCCCTTCCCCCAATACCTTATAGAATCCCAACGCCATGGATTAGGAAGAGGATGATAGAGAAAGTCAAAAATAATCTGCATCAGCCCGACGTTTATATAATACAGATGTCGGGTGGCAAGGAAAGTAAAACCTGACGCTTCCTTTTTGCAAATTAATCAGCCGTATTTCGCAGGTGGAAAATGAAAGATAGAATTCAGCGAAAATTAGGCCATATTTTCATCCTGTTTGATAACGATTACAAAATCTTGTTTACTTGTCGATAAATTTACGTGACGCCTCTATCATCTGGAAAACCCAGCAAGTATTCTGTTAAAATTGTCGTGGTTTTTTATAAAGTGGCTAAGGATATCTTCTACACTCAGTTACTCTCCTAGGTTATAATGGCCACATGCACAGTCCTCCAAATGTTTGCTTTCAAGAAACTGTAACCAAGAACCAGTATATCTTTATACAGAAACTTTAAAATATGGCGTTTAAAAAGGTGAAATCTGATGGCATTCTCATCCCGCAATGTGATAAAATAAAATGTTTATCTAAAATGTTTTTTGTATTTGAAGAATTTAACTACGTATTGTATGATACGGACAAACATGTATGTACATTGACACTATCATCTATAAGGAAAACAAATAATATGTTAAAATACATCAGAAAATCATGATTTTCAAATTTCCACCCCTGCAATACCATTGGATTTCTTGCATGATGAATCTCATGATGAATCTCAACCGGGCATATCATCATAATGTCAAATTTTCAAATAGATTAAACAGCAAGGGAGTTAATTTTCGCCCACTAATTTTCAATCCCTTGCGTGTCTTGATTTTGACCCAATAACTTTCTAAACTATCAAATATCTAATTACAAAATAAGATGAATCATGTTCAGTTAATCAAAATTCCCAATGAAACCGATGTCACTAACGCAGATATGATTTAAATCAGAAATCCGATTTTTTTTCTGAGCGGCTTTCCGACTGAAATTCCGATTTTTTTTCACCTGCATCGTCAAATCTGGATTTTCTAGTCTTTTTCGTCACTAGCCTTGTTATTCAGGTGCCAGGAAATTGCCAGAATGCAGGATTTTGTACCATCTTTTTTATAGCGTCTGAGGGCTGCTTAAGGCCCTCATACCCCCGGCCCTAAGACCACCGAGCAAGCTTGGTGGATAGGTTGCTTTGCAATCCATTTATTTCCCATTTCTTTTATATTCTAACCCACAATCATGTCTGCTATCGGCAGTTCGGAGTGCTTTAGCAACAAAACCTCCCTCGGGCTGCGACGCAAAAATGGTCTTTGGCACCTAGTATAGACTCCTATTCACCTCTATCACATTAGGTAATAGAGCTAAAAGTAAGACGGCTGGTGTCTGAACAAGAATATGCATATATCTGAGCTGATGGCACTTGAACATCGTTGTTCTAAGTGCATCACACTAGAGAGCAATTGCATCGAAAAAGAAGAGGTGGATCTCAACCGGAAATAAGTTAGGCTAGTTATTTATTGACTCGCCCTTATATCTCAATCTTAAATGAGTACGGAGCGCTCTTGTGCATAGAGCCTTCGGACGAAAACTGCTGCAAAATGATTCAGTCTAACTACCGTTTTTACGATTTAGATCATTAAATTGGATTCCCTCTATTTAGCTGTTTGAGATTAAATGACAGAGATACAAGAAGGATTTCTTGCTTCCTTAAGGTGGGCTCTAGTCGCTGTTGTACTTGATGCCCTCTGAACAGTACCAGTGACGAAAGATCAAAACAAGTAATTTATAGCTCACCTGAGCTGAAAGTTAAAGTGAGCTTTGCCCGTTCGAAAAAAAACTTTTAACATTCCAGAATTACTAGGCCAATTTCAATCAAACTTGGCACAAACTGTCCTTATGTAAAAGGGATTCAAATTCAAATAAGGACCTTTGAGTTTGACCTACTTATTAAAATCTAACCTAGACAATAGCTTTTGAATTTTTTGGGGTAGGGCTTTCGTATTTTGTATCTATATATTTTGTGGCAATACCTTACACTTCATACCATGATGTTTGACCCTGTGATCGTGACCTACGAGGTTGACTCAAATTTTAAAATCTTATCCAAACTTTAAAATTGCTCATAACCTTTGAATGAGTTTGATACTTTTAAGAAAACCTTACCTAAGCGAAAGGTAGGACTTTCATGTTTTATATATAGATTCCTGATGGCAAAGAATTTTCATTTATACCATGATGTTTAAGCTTGTGACTTCTATCATGGGGTTTACCCAAAACGAAACTTTCACCATTTTCTTAACTTTTTAATGGTGAGTAATATATCTTTCATATTTCATTTAAATATTCGTATGAGTATTCCTTATGATTACTCCAGTATACTGGAGGTTCACGGCGAGATACAGTTGACTTGACGCCGCTAAACCTCTTGCATCCACTGTTAAAATTCTCACCGCTGGAAAGGACAAAGTGGGAATGGGTTGTTTAATAAACATTTAAAGCTCTGTCATTAACGAATGACCATTCCCAATCAAATATTCATTATTTATGCTAAAGTGTACTTTAAGACAAAACTATTTTCTGCCACACTAACGATTAATCTATTAAACAAAAATCAAATTTGAAAAAAGTGATTGAGGTGAAGGTCGTCTAGTAAATTATGGAACGGAATTGAGATGTTTCGACAAAACGAAATTGATACTGTAATACTATACTTATTAAAAATGCTTAAGAAATGTTTCAAATGTTTCAATAAGGATAAAATATAATTAGATTTTATTGCCCCCCCCCCCCCCCCCTCTTATATGCAAATAATAGTGTCATACTGCTTTAATCCTTACAAAAATGATGATGCAATATTTTCGTTTTTTTAAAAAACGACCCGCAAAAGATTTATGACGTGAATCTGGTTAAAGGTTAAACATGATATATTTGGTTAATGACACTGATGCATACGGACCAAAGTGGATTTAACACTTTTCGTCGACTGCTTTGCCACCTGGAAATAAGCAGGTTTCTGAAAATTACTTCTTAACTATCATTTTCACTGAAATTATGTTCCGACCGAAATTCAATCGGAACTAGCTCGTTAAAAATGAGGTTCGGATGTTGGAGTCCAAGGTATATAAAGGACGTTAACCGACGCTCTAACTTATTGGAGTAATCTTATAAGACCTTTCCTTTGGTATAACAGTGTTTGACCTTGTAACTTTAACCTTAGATTTTGATCTACTTTTTTAAAAAAAAAGGGGGGGGGGTAACCTGGGCAATATTTCCTTAACTGTTTTGGGTAATGCTTTCATATTTTGTACATAGATTTCTTATGACAAAACCTTACATTTCATACCATGATTTTTTTTACCTTATTCCCTTGTGTGATTTAATACCGTGACCCTTTAGGACAAGGGTGGAGCCACAATATGGGATAAAAATTACCATAGAAATAAAGATTGAAAAAAAAATCTTTTAAAATTCACAACAGCAGACCAACAGTAGGGCAAGTCTGATTCAGGTGAGCGATGTGGACCATGGGCCTCCTGTTCCTGTGCACCGGGTGATCAATAGATCAATATTAAACTTTAGTCAAATAAGTGACAGGAGTTAAAGTACTGCACCTGGCATCTAAACTAGGATCTGTGCCACTCAGGCCGCCGATCAAAGGCCTAAATTTTGCAGCCCTTCACCGGCAATGGTGACATGTCCATTCTCAAGCGGGATAAATATGCTACTAACCAACCAAATAACGAAAAAATGACAAGGTACAAACAAACCACCATGGTTTTACAATACACACTTGCATTTAAGTTAGTTTCTGGTACATCATTAATATACAAAAGCCCATTAGTGCAAACCAATACTAAATAAAATACAAAATCCATATATAAAAAAACGAAATTATTAAATAAAAATAAAATTACTAAATAAAAAACCAAAACTAAATAAAAAATTAAGTTATTAAATTAAAAAGAAATTATTAAATAATATACGAAACTGTTAAATTTAAAACAAAATCATTAAATATAAACCGAAAATATCAAATAAACAAGACGCCCACAGATCTGTACGGTCACCTGAGTACCACAGCCCATACAAAAAACTATCAGAGAGTCTCATTTTTGCATTTAAAGCCTCTTTCTGGAGTCTTTTGTTCACAACTTTATGATATTTCTAAATATGCATACGATTCCCATTCAATTACAATAGAAGGAAAGATGAAGTTTGAAGCATTTAAAAGGACTTCATGGACATAGGAACCATGCATGTGTGGAAGTAGTGAAGATATTTAAAATTTTTACTTTTTTTAGCAGTGTTGGCCCAAACAATGTTAGGCCCTGGAGGAGCTGTGATCATAAATTTCAATTTAAACTCCTTTTATCCAACAGTTTTTGTCCTACCTCTAGGGCCCCAGGAGAGTAGGAGTTCTGAAATATACAATTTCTGTCCCCCTTGTCCCAAAGATGCTTCATACACAATTTCGGAGGAATTGTAATGGTAGTTATTAAGAAGTTTAAAATGTTCAATTATTAATACATTTAGTCTCTGATCATTTTGGCCCCACCTACATGCCAAAATCCCAACTCCTGAGATCACGAAATTTACAATTTTGGTAAAGAGCTACCTGCTCGTTCTAAATACCCATTTAGTTTCAATTTGGTATCAATAGTATTAAAGAAACTGTTTTCTAAATGCTTTACACTTGAAAACTAAATGCTGGTGGATTGTTAGTCCCCGAGGGTATCACCAGCCCAGTTGCTAAGTACTCCAGTACTAGCATGAACTTGGGATAAAATTTGCTGTGATAAAATTAAGAAATTCATTTAAAAATTAAGGATTATCTTCCTCATGCATAACTCTGATCCTTTGCCGGATTTGGCTCCACTATTTGGTATTTTTGGTTCTTTCACCTCTTCCAAGTTTGTTTTTATTTCGGATTTCCAACATGTTTCACTTGAGCATCACTGAAGAGACATTATTTGTCGAAATGCGCACCTGGTGCATCAAAATTGGTACCGTTTATGTTTTATACCAAGTTTGGCCCTACCCCAGGGATTATGAAATTTACAATTTTGGTAGAGGCCTTTTCCAGTTTTAGCATCTTCCCTAAGGCCCAGAGAGACAGGAGTCCTGAAATTTACAATTTCTGTCCGTCTTGGCCAAGAAATTCTTCATACCAAATCTGAATGTTTTATTCATAAATACCATATACCATGTTTGGCCATGCCTTGGAGTCAGAGCCTCTATTCCGGGGATCATCAACGTTACAATTTTAGTAGAGGTCTTCCTGCTCTACGTCATTATGCATTTAGTTTTTCTTACAAACGTGCAGGTCTAGAGAAGAAGGTTTTTAAAAATTGATCACTTTTTAGAAGTTTTGGCCCCGCCCCGCCCCGCCCCGCCCCTAGGGTCTGGGGAGGGGGGAGGTAGGTGCAGGAGTCCTGAAATTTACAATGACGTCCGCCTTATCCCAAAGATAATTCATACCAAATTTAAAAAGAATTGGATTGGTAGTTATCAAGAAAGAGTTAACAATGCTCAATTGATAACGCCCGATGGACGACGCACGACGACGTACCAATTGCAGCAGGTCACCTGAGTTTAACTCAGGTGACCTAAAACGAAATTAATGAATAAGAAAAGGAACTGTATGTATGTGAACTTGTAATCCATTAATTCTTCATGACACAGCAAAGTTTTCAGCACTTGGCATAAACGAAGGTCACAGGTTTTGGTGCACACCGCCGAAACAATGAGTGCAGAGTGAAGTGATTGTTGAGGTACCTGGATGATGGGAGCCATTATATTTTCTTACTCAATACATGGTCAGCTATGATGTTACGTCACTACACAAACATGCAATTTGATGAATTAAACATACAAATCGGACAAATCTGTCTAAGCAATATACATACCATCCATGCAATAGCGATCTGAGCCCTCTCCACAGATTAATTTTGGAAAATAACATATTTAGATTTTAGATTTTAAAACGTACATCAAACCCACAAAAACGTTCCAATATTTGGAACGAAAAGGTGCATATAATCCTTCAGTTTTTGAGGGATTTAGTACAGGTGAAACCATTCATCATATGAGAAACATAAGTGATGAAGATGCACTTCAAGAAATCCTTAAAGATTTCAAAACAAACCTTCTAAAGAGGGCCTATAGTGATAATGAAATCAAGTGGTACTTGATAACTACGACCGTGCCACTCTGTTATCAGGTGTAAATAAAAACAAAAACAGGCTATACCTCTTGTTACAAGCCATAAAGCAAAAGCTTTTAAAATATTGGCACATCCTCTAGAGAGATAAATATATTTTCTCTCCATCGTGTCATACATGTACCAACGCAATAAAAATTTAGGGGATATACTCACATCCTTTATTATAAAATAATCAGACTGCATAATATAGACTCCTGATGAAGCAAGTTTGCATGCAGCTAAAACTCAATTTATCAATCAATCAAATCAATTAGCTCCATATTATAACCTCGTTTCACACGATCGAAACACTTAATTACTGTAGAGTCAAATGATTCTTGAGGAACATGTGCGTGGCTAATGCAGCGATATATTTTTTTTTACTATTTATGGGGGCTAGTGTTGAAGTTCTGTTATCCAACACACGAGGTTTGGGACCTTTCAGCGAACATTGAAGATAAACGTTTAGCAAATGGATAAGTTGGCTGTTTTGTAATGTCATTAGATTTGTGTAAATTCCATTGGCGATAATGAAATCGCCGTAAATCAAAGAATTAGGAGCCATGTTTCTTTCCTTGTCAAGCTCTACTGACACGCACAAATTGTTCTTAATTTCGTTTTTGTTTTAATTCAATAATCTCGTGGGGTTTTTTTATTAGTTTTTTTTATTTGTTTGTATGTTTTTTTGTTTGTTTGTTTGGTTTTTTATCTAATAATTTTTTATCTAATAAGTTTTTATTCATTTTTCGTTTTTATTTAGTAATTTCATTTTCGTATTTAGTTTTGGGGGTTTTTTTTATACATTGATATCGTTTTTTAATTAATATTTTCGTTTTTATTTCAATATTTCATTATTTATTTAATAATTTGGTGTGTTTTTTCTTTATTAATTTTGTTTTTTATTTAATAATTTCGTTGTTTATCATTATTATTATTATTATTATTATTATATATATTGATTGATTGATTGATTATATACTATTTAACGTCCCGCTCGAGAATTTTTCACTCACATGGAGACGTCACCATTGCCGGTGAAGGGCTGCAAAATTTAGGCCTATGATCGGCGCTCAGGGTCTTAGGCAGGGAGGGATCTTTATCGTGCCACATCTGCTGTGACACGGGACCTCGGGTTTTGCGGTCTTTTCCTAAGGAACGCCCCATTTAGTCGCCACTTACGATAAGCAAGGGGTACTGAGGATCTATTCTAACCGGGATCCCCATATATATATATATATATATATATATATATATATATATATATATATATATATTAATTTCGGGTCTTTTTAATAATTTTATGTTGTTGCTTTTTTTTTTTAATTTAGTTTTAATTTGCACTAATGGACTTCCGTATTAATACTCTTACGTCATATTCAGTATCTGATAAATTTTGATTGTTGAATAGCGCTTTCCATACACTAGAGTTAATTAACATTCATTTGTCAATTTAATGCGAAACTTGTTAAAACTTAAAACGCAGTTTGGAAGCGGAAATGGAAACTGAAAATAAATATGGTTGAAAGTATTCGACCCCTGCTGGGTGTACAGCTGAATGTATGGAATTATCAGCACACAATTTTATATGCACGCGTTAGGTATAGTGTACCCTCCTCGTGCTTGAGACGGAATACTAGTACGAGTTAGCGCTTAAAGTAGTGAACTCTCCTGTGACACCATAAGATTATTTATTTTGATTTATACATGATACGAACTTGATAAATAAATATTTTGACTAAATAAAGTAAATTTGAAAGTTTTCAATCAAATATTATTGTACATATCCCTCACTTTTCTTTCCATCCATTTCAAATATCTCTAGTGTGTTATTCATTCTCAATTTTGCAAAACAGTATACTTGTTATTTATTTTTATGGGATGTACTCTCGCAATTTCTACGACGCAGCTACGTCACTGCCCCAGAACCTCATCAATTTATGCAGGCTGTTGTGATCTTAAAGAGGTAGTACAACTCATTTTCCATAATTTAACCGAGTGGTTTTTTTAAATTATCGATATAATAATAAAAATCATAATACTGACAATTTTGAACATTAGGAATGCATTGATTTTCTCTCAACTGCGTTTTAAGGATCATCCAGAATGCAATGGTTTCTTCATTCTGACTCGGACATTTTACATCATGTGATTCAGTATGACAACACACGTGCTGTGTAAAAACTTACTCAAATACCCCTTAAAGGATCCACACTCGCTTCTCGAGTATGGGATTATTTCCTGCGTCTTATAATTAAGTAATTATGAATTATTATAACAGAAAACCTTTCATGTCCCTATGACCAAATAATATTTTGTTTTAAAGCACACCACGTGTTTTGATAAAAATAGCACCTACTTTTAAAGCCCTGTGTGTATCTCGTAGCTAGAGGGTCATAGTGATATCCCTAAGTAAATTCTAGTTAGCGTATGAGTTGTATCTCGTTCTATTTTAACCCTTTTCTCACATAATCTGTCAAAATTCTGGCTTTAGTGATTGTACGCTTCCTCTCACAGGATTGTTTACCCTCCGTGCGCATGCATACGAAGACCGAAAGAGGAAGTCACAATGTTGTTAAAAAGAGGCCTTAAAAACTATTAATTTTTACATTTAAACGAGAATTTTCAACTTTAGATATGTGTTATTTTTGCAAAGTTTATACATTCAACTATGCAACAAAATTAGAGAAAGCTGTGGGAAAATTGTCTTTTTAAGATTTGTGAGCAAAATGAACAGCAATGTCTCTTTAAACATTCACAACTCGATGTGTATATATATTTTATTCTGTGCCATAACGTCAGTACGTTTTATCAAATAAAATGCATTCGAGTACCTGATTGGCTATATCGTTAACATCTGTTGGATTACGATCTGATTTGGGTATCGTCAATTAAAAAGGGATTCCCTGAGGTGCGTTATTCAATTGACGTCCAGTGAGAAACGTTTTCTTGTGCGGCGTTCAGCTGTGTAGATGTTAACAAATGGCTAACACAGGAACGAATGCATGTTCTCTATTCGTTATAGTTGATTCGGGAATTGGATACCATATTTAACAATTTGAAATGCATTTTGATTATTGCTGATCCGATTACTGCATAACACAATACAGTGTACGTATGTTGAATTTTGTGGCTATAGGGTAAACTTCATCAGTAGCTGTAATGGATTTCTCTATGAATTGACGAAAAACACATATTTAACACTTCAAAGAAAAATAAATTTATATTCTCCCTCACTACGTTCGTTCGAATATAAAATAATTATATTCTAAGTATAAAATGACAAGTAACTCTTATAGGAATGGTACTCGCTATAACCTTTAATAGTTACATAAACCAGATATTCAAAATTAAGACTGTTTTCAAGATACTATTGAACAAATTAAATTGTCCAGTTATAACCAATACAAAATATTTTCCTTCATACATCTGAAATATACGTGCTACCCTGTGCAGGCTATAGCGAGACTCGATAATCGAACAAAAGCGAGCGAGGATATAAATAGTCAATGATCACGTGATAATAAAATGCAACGTATTTAATTTTATATCACGTGTGTGTAAACAGTCTAGATGATCAGCCGTTGTACTAAGCCTAACTAACCATTGGGGATCAGGGCCCGTATTGTTTAGCCCACTATGCATTACGGATCAAAGGCCCGTTGTACTCAGCCCCACTTTTTAGCTCACCTGAGTTGAAGTTGAGGTGAACTTTTCTGATCACCCGTTGTCCGTCTTCCTGACATAGTACTACTTGAAGTTCATTAAAATCATTGCCCGCGGGGGTAAGGTGGGACACAATAAGGGATTGAAGTTTTACATGCAAAAATATAGGGAAAAAATCTTTTAAAATATTTTTCTCAAGAACCACTGAGCCAGAAAAGTTCAAATTTACATGGCAGCTTTCTGACATAGTGCAGATTCAGGTTTTTTAAATCATGGTATCCGGGGATAGGATGGGGTCACAGTAGGGTATCAAAGTTTTACATGTGAATATATAGGGAAATTCTTTAAATATGGGCCAAGGTGATCCAGGTGAGCGATGTTGCCCATGGGCCTCTTGTTTTTGGAGACGAAAGACACTTTTTTTTTTTTCAAAAGGTCTACAACTAAGACCACCATCTCTTCATGCAAGTATTCTTGTATGATACTGATATCATATCAAATAATTTTTGTTTCATTTATCGTGCAAAATTGTTACTATGCAGCTTGAAACTGTTAACATTTGATAAAACGTCTCTCTACCCTGACGTTACGTACATTGTTTATAGTATATTTTTAAACGGGAGCAAGGCTTTAAATCTGCGGTATCCAAGTTTTGGGATGAATATTAGCATGGTCACAAAAAAAAAAAATTCAAAATGTAAACTACATTGAATGTACCTTCAGTATTATACACATGTTTAGTTTTTGTTGTAAACCACTTTTGAGTATGAACATCTTAGATCCCCTCCCCACTTTCCAGCTGATCTTAGGGTAAGTTAACATACATGTACATGGCATACATGAACCTTGTGAATAAATCAACCATGCAACTTTACTCACTAAATCAGATAAATTGTAGGCCTATACATTTTTATGAAAAGATGTAACACTGAACATCAAGTGCATGGCACAATTTCATTTTAAAACCCAACAAGATTATTTATTTATTTAATAATTCTTTGATCCAGCAAATTGTACTCATACACTCAGTTGATTTTTAAAGAAGAAGAAAAAAAAAAGTACTCATGTTTTCAGTTAATTTTTAAATTCAGCAAATTGTTCTCATGCAGTCAGTTACTTTTTAAACATAACAAATCATACTCATCATTCAGTTAATAATTGAATCAAATTGTACTCATACATTCAGATAATTTTAAAACACAGACAAATTGTACACATGCATTGAGTTCATTTCTAAATCCCACAAATCAAACTGGTGCATGCAGTTAATTTTTTAATGAATTAAACAATTAAATTTTGTTCATAGTTTTTAAATCCAACAAACTGCACTCATACATTCAGCTTAAATGTCAAACAATACAAAGTCTATCATAGGGTATGAGTAACTTGTTAAAATCTTGGTGAACTATATATATATCTATATATATATGTGTGTGTGTGTGTGTGTGTGTGTGTGTGTGTGTGTGTGTGTGTGTGTGTATATATATCCATTTCTCAAAAAGCAAGTTTGTTTTAATAGTAAATATCAAAATACTGAAAATAACATGTTTATTTCTAAACAAAATAGCTTACCCAGAAATGAGACACAAACAATATGATATATACTGCATTATGACAGACTGAAAACTTGTATGTGGGTCTTTGCTAATTAATATAATTGGACATGTGTTTCTACTAATAAATATTTGTATGTGTTAATTTAATAATCCTGCCTACCATTAAATGACATTATTGAAACTTTTAAGGGAATAGTTTATGCACAAAAAATTCCTTTAGGGAGGGAAATTCTGTACAAGTTGAATTAAGTATGCAGTATCAGGTTTATTCAAACTGACATATTAATTTCTATTTAGTGACAATAAGAAATATGTACACATATTTGTTCAGACCATGCATGCACCTACAACATATATTTTTTAAAGAAATGTTATCATTATGAAATACCAAGTCATGCTTTATTATTACTTACAAAAATGCTTTTTATTTAAGAATAATAATAATGATAATATATTTATTTCATGCACTTTATTTAAACCTACATGTAAATGAAAACATTGGGAAATGAACACTTGTAATTTTATGATAATATTTATTTAAAATCTGTTGGAAGAAATCCATTCCATATCAAGTGAAGACTCTTACAGAGCACCATTACATCATATGTATCAACATCTGAAGTTTGGCACTTCATAAACTTAATAAGATTAAATTTTTATCCTGTATTGCAGAACTAGAAAAAAAAAAATAAAGAAAGAACCTTGAGCGCAGACCTCAAGTAGAGGACATTGTATGGTGAACTTATACTGCCTCACCAGTGAGCTAGTTTTTTTAATGATGTGGTAGAGTCTCTATCTTGATCACGCAAATTAAACAACAGCGAGCGTGTTCAGAACGCTGTACTTTACACTATATTGCAGTTTTTCAAATGAATTTGTTTACTGCAAATAGAAATATAGTATTAAATAAATGGCAAGTCTGATTAAGTATTAGTTATTTAAATACTCTTAATTATAACACCTTTGGTGAAGGGGTTTAGAAATTTTAAGAAGTAAAATTATGCTCTAAAATGACGCAAAATTAAAATACTTTTGAATCACTGTGATGTTCAACTTATGCAGAATTTGTCCTTGTGAGACGCTTACTTTAAAATGTTATAACTTTCCTTCAGTTTGATCCGGGTTAGAATATATCCTCAGTGCCCCTTTGCTTCTCGTAAGAGGCGACTAAATGGGGCGGCCCTTTGGATACGACCGCAAAATCTGATGTCCTGTGTCATGATAAAGGTCAGGTGTGGCATGATAAAGATCCCTCCTTGCTCAAAGGCTGTGAGCACCAAGCATAAGCATAAATTTTGCAGCACTTCATCGGCAACGATGACTCTTCCATACGAGTGAAAAATTCTTTCGAGGGACATTGAACAACATACAACCAACCTTCAGTTCGAAAATTTCAACATACTTTAAACACATCCCATTCCCATTCCCTGGTGAATCAACAAATCACCTTTGGACTGAATCTTAAAATAATATTAATTACCCATAAAAAGGATTTCATTTTTTTTTCTTGATTTACGAGACTTTTTAAAGAAATCTATTTTCTGTTACTTAGTTGATTTGAGGTTTACCAAAATTGTAGAGTTGTCTGTCTATTTATCACCAACTGAAAAGCAATATGAATCAATATGCAAACTGAAAAAAAAATAGAATCGTCTTTGTGGTGGGCGGTGAAACAATACCCTTTTACCATATGGAATTTTAATTTTTCGCAATGGTTTCTCAATTATACCCAATACAATGGGAAAACTTTACATAGCGTTATACAGGGAGGGGCTTTTAAACATCATGCAAAATACACATGTTACTTATATTTAAGAATTTAATAGTTGTCTGTTTAAAACCAGAATAAGCCAAAAATATATTAACCTATTAATCCAATTTTCTGTAGCAAGTGTCCTAAGGCACATGTCCTACTTTAATTCTCGTAACGTCAACATCACAACGTAAACATCATGACGTTGTATAGTATTCTTGTTGAAAAACAACGCTGAGTTTAAACAACTGTAAAACGAAAACTAGAAAAGAAGATATTGTTATAGAATAAATTGTCTCATTTATTTTTGCAACAGTGCCAATTTTGGTACTTCGTGGCTCTAGTTCTTTGAGAATATTCATAAATCTGAGGAACGCTAAATGAACATAAAACTCAAATAATAAGATATTTAATTATTTGAAGATATTAATACATTTGATGCACGCAACATTTCAATCAAAGATCTCTTCAAATAATTAATGAGATATTTAATACTGAATTATTGCGCGCATTAATTGAATTAATGATAGCATTAATTATTCTGTTATATTGATGTGCGCTATAATTACATTGTTGCTTTTCTCAAATGAATTGATGAAATAAACAATTGAACTGATGCGCGCTACAATTCAACTGAAGAGAGCAAAATTCAATTAATGCCCACAACAAATGAATTATTTCTCTCTTCAATTGAATTAATGATATCATTAATTCAATTGACGCGCGCAGTAATTGAATTATTGCTTTCTTAAATTGAATTAACGATATCATGAATTCATTTGAAGCGATCCCGTTGGGATCCGAGATAGAATAGATTCTCAGTACTCCTTGCTTGTCGTAAGAGGCGACTAAATGGGGCGGTCCTTCGGATGAGACCGCAAAAACCGAGGCCTCGTGTCAAAAAGGTGTGGCATGATAAAGATCCCTCCCTGCTCAAAGACCATAAGCACGAAGCATAGGCCTAAATTTTGCAACCCTTCAGCGGCAAAGGTGACACCTCCATACGAGTGAAAAAGAGGGACGTTAAACAATATAAAATTAATCAGGATGAGCCGGGAGTGCTATTCCGTAGGTCAGAAATGACGAAGGAAAACTTGATAAAACAGACGGCGTCATTGTATATTTGTCTGCCAATGTTAGCAACGCCGGGTACTATGCGCACTTGCTTTCAGTCGCGGATCCTGTACTGCGGGGACCAGGGGAAATTTCAAAACCTCATATTTTTATAGTTAATTTTACTGCACATGGGTCTGAAACCAGGAATTAGCAAGAATGCAATTTTCTTCTTTTGATTCGCGCCGGTTTTTATGAATGTTATAGATGGGGATATATTTATTATGGTTCACATATACATACCTACTACGGAAGATTCTGGCATTCTCTCTCGATGTGTTTTCATTACAAGTTGCAGATCAGTTATTCCAACAGTTCATGTAAAACAATTGTTTAAGAATTCAATAGAATTTGAAAATGAAAGAAAAAGTAGCTAAGTAGCTACTTCCATTAATATTCTTGTATACTATGGGAAATCAAATATTTTACGATTATCAAAAAAAAAAAAAAAAAAAAAAAAAAAAAAAAGGAAAACTAGTAAAATGGTAATTCGTACAAGCGAAATACAGCAACTTTGTTTGTATAGAGCGTCAAATTAACATAAACTCATAAAATTAGAGGTATCTTTAATTATTTAAAAATATCATCAATTCAATTATCGCTCTTATCAACTGAATTAATGCGTGCTTCAATTCAATTATTGCTCTCATCAACTATCAACTGAATTAATGCGTGCTTCAGTTATTGCCCTCATCAATTCAATTGATGAGAGCATCAAAGTGGTGGAAATATTGCTCGCAAAAATTAATTTAGTGCTCGGTATAAATGATTTGATGATCTCTTTAATTCAATTGAAGATATCTTTAATTAATTTACAATGCTTTTGTATAATGAAATAATGCGCGCATCAATTCTTTTAAAGAGAGCAATAATTCAATTAAAGAGATCATTAGTTCAGATGTGGAAATGTTGAAGATATCTCTAATTATATAGTTGTTCTCTCTAAAAGAATTATTGAGCGCATCAAATGAATTAATGAGATCATTAATTCAGTTGAAGCGAGCAAAAATTCAATTATTGCTCGTATTAATTGAATTGATGCGCGCATTAGATGAATCATTGCTCTCTTCAACTGAATAATAGCGCGCATCAATTCAGTTGTTGATATCATCAATTCATTTGAAGATTGATTGATTGTTTGTTTTACGTCCCATCGAGGATTTTTCACTCATTGAAACGTCACCAGCTGTAGGTGAAGTACCACGAATTTAGACCTATGCTTAGCGCTCAGGGCCGTAGCAGTGAGGGTTCTTTAACGCGCCAACGCCAACAGTGACACGGGAACTTCCGATCTTATGGTCATATCCAAAAGACCCGTGATTCTCACTTCTAAATGCCGAGCGTTTGGCGAAGGAGCAATCGCTACCCATTTTTACGTCTTAGGTTTGACGTGGCCATGACACGAGCGGGGCTCGAACTCACGACCTCCCAGTTACCAAGTGAACGCTCTGTCCATGGAGTTACCGCGACCGGTTTCATTTGAAGAGAGCAATAATTCAATTATAGCGCGCATCAATTCAGCAGAATATTTAATGCTATCATCAATTCAATTAATGCGCGCAATAATTCAGAATTGAAGATATCATTAATTATTTGAAGAGATCTTTAACTGAATTATTGTGCGCATTAAATGAATTGATGATATCTGCAAATAATTAAAGATATCTTCAATCAATTGAGTTTCTGTTAACATGTTGGAGAGATTCTTCTTCATATCCATTCATTACTTCACAGATGGAAGTTGAATTAGTAACAGCACACTTAGTGGAATTGGCAACGACATGCTGCAGATATTTTATAATAAACATGTCAAATGTACAAATACACAATATGATTCTTATTCTATATCACAATTTTACAAATTTAAAATCACTGTACGTATCGTCCTAAATTGGTATTAAACAATTCACTTCATTATATAGCACTGCTATCAAAACCGGTTCTTAAGAACCACCTCACATGAACAGGCATTTAAATGAAGACCTTTTCATTACGAACAAAACCAAGTCGAAATTGATTTCTATCTAATTGTACCTTAAACGAAATAATTTTTTTTTTAGTAGAAGGTGGGTTCTAATGTTTTTGTTTTCCCCACACACATTCAAGTCTTGATTCATCATTTATGAAAATTTCTAGAAATCCATTCTTCCTGACACGCGTGTTGCCTATTGCATTTAAAGAAGAACCCCTTGTTGCATTTTACGCACAAAATACGAGTTCGATTTCACATCCAAAGGAAGGGGTTAGAGCACACAACACAACTTTTTCTAAATTACCTGGGATAAATAGTCAATATTTTTTATTAAAAAACAAACAAAACAGATGAACAACAGTAAAGACAGCGAACAGTGATTATCTCATAAATCCTATGAAGAATAAAAAACTGAGAAGGGCAAACACGGACCCGGAAATACCAGAGGTGGGATATGGTGCATAGGAAGTGTGACCGGTCACGCCCATCTGAGCCCTATATACCTTGATAAAGTAAACGGAGTAATCCGTAGTCAAAGTTAAACATGACAGCATTTGACCCTGTGAAAGCTTGTATCTGCAAATTAGATCTTCATAGCGACCACAGAATTTGTGGAATTCTTACAAGTTCTATTCAAAAATAAAAACAAAAGGGGTGGATCCAGAAATTTTTATTATTTTCTTCGATTTTTCATACCGTTGGGAAGAGTAGGGATGGTGGTCCTTTCCCACATGAGATCAACTCCTAACTATACTTTTGACCTTACACCCATCTCACTTAGCTTCTGTCAAAAGTTGCGGGGGGGATCCAATATATTATTTGCATATGGGAAATGAAAATAACGGAAAATACACGTTATCTACACCCACCCCCATCCTACGTGCACGCTGTAGGAAGCCAACAGAGAAGTTGTTTTTCTAGGATCCACCGTGGCGTTTATGAGAGTCTGTGGCCCAAGACATCGGTTGGATCAAATGATTCCTATGAAATATGTGCCACTGCAAGATTAATGGACGAAAAAAGAGCTAAAAAAGCTATTGCACAATAGATGACACACTTGTATCTAGACTGTGGAATGTTTAGCTTGGTGATATTGTAGCTTGTCCACTGCATGGGAAAAAAATATGATCCATGATAATATCTATCTAAAGCAAGGAGTATATTAGCTGTTGTTAGTGGACCAGTAATCCGAGTATGTTGCTTTTTAATGAAGTCCACATTCTGCAATTCATAGATAAACCCCACTATCTCCATTTTCATTTATTCATCTGGGAATTATGTGATGAAAGACTTCTTAAGAATCACATCCCACGCCTTTACATAAATACATGTACTAGTATTTATATATTGTTGTTCAATTTCTTTATTTATGAAATATTTAGAGCACGAGTCTCCTACTGTACCGGACAGGAAATGACTTGTGACATGCCCCCGGTGTTTTATATAGACCCTCATTGAACTCCACATTCATATTCAGTGGAGCCACTTAGATTTTGTGCACGTTGAAAGAAACTACAGATGACGATGGACACAGGTTGCTTGTGGCCAGGACCTCTGGCAACCCCTCCCCCTTTGAATTTTTTAATGTTTATGCCTCGGGCATTTAGGGTACATTTATTTTTGAAATTATTAAACGCATAGCAACTGTTTTTATAATTAATTACAATAGACACAATACGCATTGAACACCATGCGCAAGTAACCGTAGAAGTATGCAACTAGTTACACATCATTTGCTGGGACCCTTAGACCCCTTGCTACACTTTCTTACATTTCATTTCCTTTTAGGCTACGCTCCTGAACACAAAAATTCAAGGCAAAAATCGGGGGTTACTGGAAGTTCTGTTCAGCAACATGCTTGTCAACCCAGGCATAGGCGCTCAGGTCATGGACAATGTTAATAAAGACTATATTACTTATTGAGGAAATTCCAACTCTGATCGTGACATTTTTTTCCACTGCATGATGTGGAGTTTTCATTTTTTCTAATCTATTGTGCTTGTTATACACTAGTATGAACAGAAAACTTAATTTCACAAGCATTTAAATATTGACATCACTCACTGTATACTACATGATACTTCATTTAGTATACAATGAGTTACAAACATTTTTTGAAATGTTTCTGAATTTATCAAAGGAGGCTAACCATACTGTATCCGAGATATTTATTGATACAGAACACATTGTCCTTCGACTGCACTGTTAATCTAACTCTATCACTATTAATTTTCCATTACTTACCATCTAGTATGTAAATCCCTAAATAAAAACAGTCGTTAAATTTTCTATTAAAATGAGGACTTTATTTTACTAGTAATCAAGAATCCAAAAATGTGGAATAAATTCGGGTTGATTGGGATGTTTTTTATTACACGTCATTCGACTCCTTTCAACCCCCCCTCCCCCCTTTTAATATATATCCCAAGGTGGAGCAGAAAAAATATTCTTTATGGATTCGGTGTATGAGTATATATATATTTCAATATTCCAGATAGTCATAGTTGGTGATCTGCGAGAAGCACGTGGGGAGAACTGGGTCACTTGCTTCGAGAATGACCTAAGCCAGTTCTCTTCTCTGGGCACGAATGGGGTCCAGGAGATGATCAACTTGGTGCAACTCTGATATGAAAACATGGGAAGAAGAGTCTGCACCATGGTGAAAATGTCTACCACTCCCAGATCTTGTCCCCATTCATTTTTTAAGTCTTCAAGAAAAGTAAAACAACACAAATTTGGGAACTCTCACTCTCTCTGGTAAATAATGATATTTTGATTTACAGAACAATGCAAATGGGTATTACCTCAATTCAAATAATTGGGTTTATTTCACAAGTAATCATACATTGTGCACACATGCACTTTGATAATATTTTAAATGTCAATTAAAAGCAATATAAAATGAAGGAAAAAAAAAAAAAACACAACAAATTTTCAATTCATATCCAACAGTAGCTGACCATTCAAAACTAACATCATGGAGATTGGTATCAAAGCACTTAATCCATTCAAAGTTTTTCAAAACAAATAAATTGATCTTTGAATTACTGCTAAATCAATAAAGCACTAATAGAATAGAAATCTCCATTTCTCATCAGTTTTGGAAGACATCATTATGAACATTCTTCCATCCACCAAAGGAGCCAAATTCTGAATATCACTGCTACTTGAACTGTTTATCAGTACATTAACTACTGAGGTTTTCCTCTGAATTTACTCAGTAAATGAAAGTGCAGGCTGCTGTGTGGTTCAGGTTCCATTATTTTTTCCAAAGACACTGATTTTTCCAAAATCAGTAGTATGGTCTCCTGGGATTATTCTGAAATTGATTTAGAAAACACTGAGGTCAAAGCACATGCTCAAATCCTAAAGATGCTATGTTTAGCCATTTACAAATTGTATATACTCTTGCAAGAATGAGTTGTCAATAAAGATCATATCATACAATTATAGAATGGGTATTTCAGTATATAACAAAGATCAATTCAGGGTAACAAAAGAAGAAGAAAAAACACAACATATTAGTCTACATCTGGTTTTTAGTCTTTACAAAATGTTCTAGATTGTCACCTAAGGATGAGTAAATGTAATGGATTGTTTTTCAATGCCTTTAGAATGGGGACACAGACATAAACATTTAACAGACCTCTTACAACAATGTACCAACACGATGCATGTATTGTTTATGCACCATTTTGAGCTCTGTATATTTCATATTTTTGTGATGGTATATATCCGGTCTTAATTACATCATGATATGTATCAATTTAACAAAACAATAATTTCTCGCAACAATAAAACATGTCACTGAGTATGATACATGTAAGTGGAAATCCAAAGTATATGCAGCTCTAGTACTACATGTATGTAGCAATTGTTCCATAACTAGATGACTGGCATTAAATATGAAAGTCAAGGGTCTTTAATTAATTCAAAGGAAAGATGTAGCATTCCATCCTAGGTTGTATTAGAGCATCTTGCATTATGAAAATGTCTAATGTGCTGACTAATGAAATAATGTGATTATGTGTAGAAACCTTGATGCTTGGTGATAAACAATACATGTTTTTTTTAGTTTTCCCCAACAGAAATAACTGGAATAGTGATACTTGCAGAGGTAAATGGATTTCCGCAAGAGGTTTCAGCACCTTCATCTACTATTACTTCATCTGACACCCCTCTGTATTTACGGATACATTCTTTGGAGATCCTTACCTAATGCCCGGACAGTGGTAACATGGGACGAAACCTTACACCAATCCCATCCCCACTCTTTTCTAACATATCGACTTTCCACCTACATTGCCCAAATGTAAATCTTTCCCGAGCAATGACATACACCGATTCTTCAGTACTTCACCAACAACAGAACTCTTTCCCATAGATGTTCTGGACCAGCTACCACAATGCAGAATGAATGATTATTGTCCTTCGAATAAAATTGACCACAATGAGAATTGTTCCACTTGAATGCTTTTGTATACAGAGAATTCAGTTTGCATTCTTTATTAGTGCCTTTTATATAAAGAATGGATATGTATCTAAACTAGATTATTGAAGGAAAGTATTCATATATGAAAAAAGTGTTCAAAGTATGACATAAAAAATAAAACTGAAAGTGTCACTTAAGGCAGATATGAACCATGGCAAAACACTGTTCTTGAGAAAAAGATTTTTCCAACCTATTCCCATGTAAAACATTCATCACTTATGCGTCCCATCCTACACCCTGGGGCCTTCACTTGAACTTGGAATCTACTTTATGTTAGGAAGCTTCATGTAAATCTAAACTTTTCAGACCCAGTGGTTCTTGAGAAGATTTTTAAATGACTCCCCCTATTTTGCCTTTTCTGATTATCTTTCCTTTAGAAGGAACATGGCCTTCAACTGAACAAACTTCTTTTGAATCCCTTTTACCCAAGGATGACTTCTGCTAAGTTCAATTGAAACTGACATAGTGGTTTTTTAAAAGATGCCACAAAATTTCACTAGATCTAATTATCTCCACTTCAAAAAGGGTGTGGCACTTCATTTGAACAAAAATCCTCTATACACAAGCATGCTTTGTGGCATGTTTGGTTCTGCCCAGTGGTTATGGAAAGATGTCGAAAATATTAAAAGATTACACATAGACCGATCAATGATTGATAAAATCAGTATTTACATGTAGTAACAAATGTTTATCTTTTTTTTTTAAGGTTACTTCTTCCTAGTTTTATGGATACATGCAACATACATACATCTATCAACAAGAAATGAAATGGGTGGTTTTTTTTTTTAACCATGACATCCAGATTGGCTTTAGTTTTAAGAAACCCAAACAATTTCCAATGTCTGACTTGGGAGATTTCCATGGGTAGGAATATATATATATATATATAGTTATCAACTAATCTGATATTTCTCTGACTTTATCCTCTGCTTGCTTTTATATTGTGATATGTGAGGGGAGAGTTAATGTGGATTCAATATTGAAAAGTGGTGATTCACCGACACCAGCTGGTGTCGCTGATTTGCCTACCTTTTACAATTTCTTTTCACAAATCTACCTTCCAAGACACAAAGGATTCAATCATCGAATGATTATTCTACAAGTTAATCAAGACTTATATGATGCTATTGCCCTGAAAAAAGCTTTAAACCGACAAATTAAGCATCGCTTTGACTTAGGTTGCCTCTTTGCCATTTGATTTCTTTGCACAGGAAGTCAGAAAATGAAAACACAAAATCCCAATCAGCATCAAAGTACTCACAATTAACTTGAAGAATAATCATCTAATAATTGAATCCTATCTCAATCCGCAAAATAAAGCTGTAAAAGGTAGGCAAAGCAGCAGCACTAGCTGGTGTTGCTGAATTCCCACTTTTTGACATGAGGTCCACACTCTGACTCCTCCGCACGTGCCATAAAAGCAAGGGTAAGAGTCAGAGTAATTATTGTTGAGTTTATTTCAGTACCAACATCATTATTGTTGAGTTTATTTCAGTACCAACATCATTATTGTTGAGTTTATTTCAGTATCAACTTCATTATTGTTGAGTTTATTTCAGTACCAACATCATTATTGTTGAGTTTATTTCAGTATCAACTTCATTATTGTTGAGTTCATTTCAGTATCAACTTCATTATTGTTGAGCTTATTTCAATATCCATGATGATGATATCAGAAGCTATTTTCTATTGATAAGTGCATATGTAGTTGATTCGCTTACTGTGAGTTTGTTTTCCGGCAACAATCTATTATGAAAAATGTAAACAATAATCGGAATCGATAATTGGAATCTACAAGCCAAAAACAAATGACAATCGATTGTCGGTGACAATTGTTTCATCACTACTGTTCAGATATAAAGTGATCTCTGAACCCATAAACTGCATTTATTAATGATTCTGGCTCAAGGGTTCATATAATATTGTAAAAAAGAAATGAATTGACATTTCTGATTAGCAGTTCAGAAATAAGCAAAACCTTTGATGTAGAACTCCTACCAAAATTGTCTTCATTCATATGCCAGCACATAATCCCAACACCAGATTTCATTTTATCTATAAACCAGCATAAAAACCTACCATAGGATTTGGTCTCATGCCTGTACCAGATGGTTTGTTTTAAATCTCTACATACTAGTACCAGTATTTAACACCTACCAGAGGATTTGGTCCTTGAATATCTAATACTTTTATCAATGGTTACAATGAATGCCTACAGACTTTTTTGAGGCATGAGAAGGAAGAAGTGGAAGAAGAATAAGAACCACACAAAAACAATAAGTCTCTAAACTTTGAAGATTTGGTCTAAATCTAATACCTACCAAATCTTTTAAATACTACCAGAGAATTTTGTCTAAATCTGATACCTACCAGAGGATTTGGTCTAAATCTGATACCTACCAGAGGATTTGGTCTAAATCTATATGCCAGCATCATTCTCTTTCTGTAAGCATCATATTCATCATCATCCTTGTCTAGGGTAGCTGGTCGATCTATTCCAACACCCCTCCCTTCCACAGAAACTAATCCTCTGAAATAGATAAAGACTTAGTGGATAACACAAAAACTTACATAAGGACTACTTCTTGTAATAATTTTCTTTAACAATGTATCGAAACAAATATAATTTTGCTAATGTGTCGCCGGTAAAACAGTTTGTGATTTTTAAACCAGCATTAATGGTCATAAATAACAAATGAGGAGATAGGTATTCCCTAATTATCCTTTTAAAAATGAATTCATTATAAATTTTAAATTATGAGTTAAATTACATTTACACATGAAAAATAGTGCTTACAGGTTTCAGGATAATTGATTTGTAGATCTAAATTTAAAATATTTCTTATTATTTACAAGGTTATATTTGGGGTTAATGTTAAATCCTAACCCAATATCATAATAAATTATATATACTCACAAAAAAAAAAAAAAAAAAGGTTATATTTGAAAAATCTGCTACAATTTAATAATTCAATAAATAATTCAGTTGATAATTTAGTTAGTTAACCTAACTGTTTTTAGTCTGATCATAAGCAACCCTTCTGCTAGGTGTTTGGAAATAAATATGATAAAAATATAATGCACTTTCTGTCTATGAGTCCAACACTGACTACAGCAGGCAGTAAATGTCCCTATGCTCATAATAACTACAAACTAAGTTTGTCTGCAAGGTGTTCAGATTTAGAGAAAATATTTAATGATTTAATGCATTTTCACTTATAAGTATGGGACCTCCTTCCTTAGAGATTAAATGTCATGAATTTCACAATTTCTGCACAATTCAGTGTTCTTTATCACTACACACTCAGTTCTTTCATGAGTTTTGATGATTTTCACAGACGTAATCACCATGTTATCTATTACCCCAGTTCTTGCACAGCATATTCAAGAGTTTAGATGATTTTAACAGAAATGCATACCCGTATTGTAACTAAAATAAATAAGATCCTTGTAATCCTACCCTGTAGCCTAAACACCTAACCCAGGGGCCATAATCAATGTAACCTGCACCTAATTTGTTTCTTAGGTATTGTGTAGAGAAAACTAATAAAATTAGTGAAAATTGGCACCATACAGAGAAGTATAAAAAAATCAACAAAAAAAAATCAGAAATTAAAAATGACCGACAACAATGGAGATCTGATAGTGATCTAATATAATTTTATAAATTCAAAAGACCTGCAAAAATTGATAAAAATTAAGTTACACAAAAAGTAACAAGATTCACCTAATGTTCTATCCTGTTTACAATAGAAATGATCATGTTTTATATACTGACTTGTTGACTGGGTTTTTGATTCCCTGTCCCTCAGAGCCAAGCCCCTCTCCTTCTTTCCAGCCCAGCTTCTGAAGCATCTGATACCCCAGGTTTTCACAGGTTAGTTTGAAATCTTTGTAGTCAGACAAATCAGGTTCTCTGCCTTCTTTTAATGCCTGAATCAAATATATGCATCCAAGATTAAAAATATCTGACATATAAAATGTAAGACTGAGATGTCCAAACCTCCATACATTCTTTATTAACTTCAGTTTCACTGTCCTCTAAACTAGACACTGCATAATGGTGCATACTCCAAAATTAAATTTCAAGAAAATGTCCATGCAAGCATATGCCATCAAAACATTCCATAGCTAGAATAATTATAGATTAAATGAGGTTTTTTTTAGCCATACCCTGAAAGTTTCCATGAATCTTTCCAATTCATCAGGGGGCAAGAAATCCCCAATAAAATGCTTTCCCTTGTTAGCTTCGGTAAGAGCTTCAGCCCAATCTGCAGAGGAACGAAAACATCTTTTAAATGCTATTATTTTCTATCCTTTCAAAAAACTGGCATTTTCACAAGTTCCTGAATTCCCTTTTGAATGTTAATATGTACATGTACTTCGTAGTCCTTAAAAACTTTTGCCATTGGTGATAGACCATGTCACCTGACTGTGTAAGTCTGCTCTTTGAGCTCTGAGAAAGTATCAGTGACAAAACTAAAGTAAGGAGATCTGTTTCTTTTTACCTCTTGTGGCTTCCATTTCTGCTGTTCTCTGTTTGTGTTCCCAGGTTCCACCCTCAACTTCTTCATCTGAATCATACTCGTATTTATTTTTCTTTGATGGAGCTGATGTGATGGCCTCTGCCACCAAAGCAGCCTCTTCCACTTTCTTTTTGGCCAAGATTAACTCATACATCATGTTCATCTGAATAGTTAAGAAATTGGACAAAAACTGAATTTAATGATGGTCAATTTCATAAGAGCATTGTACGTTACTCTAAATTCCAGAAATTAAAGAGACAGAGAAAATACAATGCAGATAACATTTAATTTACTTTTATTTTATCATCTATGATCTATATGGAGTGAGATCAAAAGATTGATGTCAGATAAAAATCTAAATTCAAATAGTTTGGGGTGGGTGGGTAAAAACTTTAGTAAATTTCCATCATCCAACATTTATTATATGAATGATTTGGTACACATTAACATTTTTAAATATTAAAAATCACCTAATAGTATTACATTTTAATGAAGATTCAATAGGTTTAATGTACACTTTCAGTAGAAAAGGTATACAAGGTGTTATTTGTACTCTTATGTTTTTACTTGTTAATCGATTAGTTTCAACATTCTCGAGGAGGGGTGGGGGTGGGGGTGGGGTGGGGGGGTTAGTGAAAAACTATGGTGAATTTTGTCTTTTGTCAGACATTGAACTGTACCTCTTGCTGGTGGCGAATCTGTTTGATCTGTTCCTCATTTAATGTATCACTGCCAACCATTTTCCTGGCGAAGTCCTGCAACGTCACACGTGGTGGCCTTGACTGCACAACTGATGAAAAAGTTTTGATTTATTCACTATTAATTTATGAAAAACAATTTTACTGTAAAAAGTTTTTATTCATTCTAATTTTGACCTGATTTTTTACAGCTGTATGTGACTATGTATTTAGCAATATTAACCACAAAATAAATGTATAATCATATATGCTTGCATGTAATTAAAACCCATTTGACCATCTTTAGTCTTGCCACTGAATTGTTTCACAAGTTGCATTTTGGTATTGTTCTTTTACATTTCAATTCATCTTTTCATGTATTTAACATTGGCATCTTTTATGCCAGTTTCTTTTTAGTCACCTGTGTTTTTTTTTAATTGATGCATACAACTGAATGTTTCTCTACTACTCTATAGAATCATAAGAGATTTATACATGTATTTTTAAGGTTGCATGTACTTTTCATGTAGCTTACATGACACTAGAATTAATGTCTTCCAATTTAAATAGCCCTCATTTTTTTAAAGATTTCTCTGATCTACACTTCAATTTTAAACTCAGTGGAGGTTGCATATCTTCAAACAAGTCTTACATTCTTTTGAAAAAAAAAATCAAAATGTAAAACACTTTTTTTCATGATATGTTTGACTGGAACTATGTGTATATAATCACAAAGATCATGAATGAAATGTAAGCTTTACCATAAGGAATCTATATGTAAATTTAGAAAGCCCTACCTTGTATAGTTTAAGTGATATTGGAGAGTTTAGGTTTTATAAAACGAAGGCCAAACTCCAAGGTCAAAGTCCCAAGGTTAAAAAACAAAAAGGCTCTTTTCTCAAGGAATATGCATATGATATGTGAGACCCCATTTAAAAGTAACGAGCAAGGTTAAAGTATTGGACACACAGAAAAGACAAAAAAATATAACACAAGTGAACATTTGCATTTCAGTATGACTTAGCATGGCCCAAATGAATTTGTTTAAATTAAGTTCTGTATATTCCCATACAAGACTTTGACCTATTGTAGCCCAACATACCCACTGGGCCCCTGTAATAAACAAACTTAAATATGAACTGCATGAAGATGCTAACATATCAATATGACTAATCATGGCCCTGCTGTTGTTAAGATGAAGATTTTTAAAGAGGATTTCTTATACAATATATTCCCACATAAAACTTTGATCCCCTATTAGCCTCACCCTGTTCCTGGGGGCCACAATTTGATTCTACTCTATATCAGGAAATTACATGTAATTCTATACCCAGGAGCCATGATTTGAACAACTTGAATCTGTATTACATCTGAAAGCTTTTAAGTAAATTTGAACTTTTCTGGCCCAGTGGTTCTTCAGAAGATTTTTACCCCACTCTATATTGCCTCCCCCCCCCTCTCAACTTTGATGGTGGTATGACCCTTCATTTGAATCCCCTTAATCCAAAAATTATTTGTACTAAGTTGGATTAGAGAAAAAAGCAATCATTTTCCATTCCTCTTAGGCCTAAATATTTCAAACAATTTCTTTTTGTGTGTAATTTGCCCTCCAGTTTACCATTGGTGCCCACTGTCTGTGGTGCAGCAACTGACTGATTATCCTCCTGAGGACCCCATCTACTTCTCTTCTTCTTCTTTATTTTGGATCCTGATGCAGATTTCCCTAAAATAATTTTAGGAGAAAGATTATGCAGAGAAAAGTCCAGAAAACTGATTCGGAATGACAGATTAAGGGTAAACTAATAGTCCCCTTCGATAAAGCCGGTAGGGGACTAAAATAAGTATATTTAGAAGGTAATTGAAGAATTTCTCCATGAAATGAATGTTTTGAAGCAAGATACATTTACTTATAAGCAAGAGGCCCACTGATCACATTGTCACATTGTTCACCTGATTCACCTTGGTCTTGCTGTTGTGATTTTTAAAAGATTTTTTATCAATTGTTATTTTCATGAAATATATTTACCCCATATTGTGGCCCCAACCTAGCCCCCAAAGGATCACAACATAACTGAAAATGAATTCACATAACACCATGCCTCAACACAATATGTCTAATATGATCTTGCTATCCTGGATAAGACCAAGGTCAAAGGTCATAGTATGAAATGAAAGGCCTTGTCATAAGAAATCTATATACGGTCCATAGGCCACATCACTCACCTGAGTCACCTTGGCCCACGTTTAAAGATTTTCCCTATATATTTTGCATGTAAAACTTTGATCCCATATTGTGACTCCATCCTACCCCAAGGAGCCCTGATTTTAACAAACTTGGATCTACACTATGTCAGGAAGCTCCATGTAAATTTGAACTTTTCTGACCCAGTGGTTCTTCATAAGATTTTTAAATGACATCACCCCTATTTTTTGCATTTTTGTAATTATCTCCCCTTTGAAGGGAACATGGCCCTTCATTTGAACAAACTTGAATTTCCTTCACCAAAGGATGATTTGCACTAAGTTTGATTGAAATTGGCCTGCTGGTTCTGGAAAAGAAGACTTTTAATTTACAGACAGACAGAAGAACAGACATATATATGACAGGCAACAGGTGATCAGGAAAGCTCCCTTCAGCTTTCAGCTCAGGTGAGCTAAAAACTATGAAAGATCTACCTTAAATAGTTCAGGAGATACTGAATAGGTCAGATTTTTAAAAAGTAGGTCCAACTCCAAAGTCAATGTCAAACATAGAATGAGGTATTGCCATATATAATATATATACAAAATATAAAAGCACTGTCTTAAATAATTCAGGAGATATTTTCTTTTTTTTTTTTTTTAAAGTACTCAAAGGTCAATAGATCAAACATCATTGTGTCACAAAGTCTTGCTATAAAAAATTTATATACAAAATTTTAAAGCCCTACCTAAAATAATTCCAGAGATATTTATTTGGTTATGTTTCCTTACATGTAGGTCAAACTCCCTAAATCAAGGTCAAGGGGTCAAAGGTCATGGCATGAAATAAAAGGTCTTGCCATAAGAAATATATATACAAGATATGAAAGATAACTCTTAAATATTTCAAGACACATTGAATAGGTTCGATTTTTATTAAAAGTAACTTCTAGTTCAACGTCACAAGAATGAACACCATTGTATCACACGAAAGATATTGTCATAAAGAATGTATATACAAAATATGATTGTTGATTGATTGTTTGTATGTTTTTACATCCTGTTGAGAATTTTTCACTCATATTGAGACGTCACCAGATGTAGGTGAAGTAGCACAGATTTGGATCTATGCTTTGCCAGGGCCATACCAGTGAGGTTCTTTAACATGCCAATGCCTGCTGTGACATGGGACCTCCATTTGGTTATATCTGAAAGACCCATATTTCTCATTTCTAAATGCTGAAAATTTGGTGAAGGAGAAGTCACTACATATGTCTTGGGTTTGACACAGCCATGGCACAAACAGGGTTCAAACTTGTGACCTCCTAGTGATGAAGCAAATGCTCTACCACTGAGCTATTGCAACCTGTACAAAATAGCTTAAATAGGTCAAGAGATATTTTTAAAGATTTTTCCTATATATCAGCATTTAACATTTTGATCCCTACTGTGGCCCCACCCAACCCCTGGGGACCATGATTTGTACAAATTTAAATCTACTCTTTTTTTTATCAGGAAACTTTCATGAAAATATCTCTTGCCCAGTGATTCTTGAGAAGAAGATTTTCCTATATATCAGCATGAAAAACTTTGATCCCTATTGTGGCCCCACACCCAGGGACAATGATTTGAACCAACTGAAATTTACTCTGTGTCAGGAAGCTTTCATGTAAATTTCCACCTTGCTGACTCAGTGGTTTTTCAGAAGATTTTTTAAAAGATTTTTCCTAAATATTTGCATGTAAAACTTTGATAACCCATTGTGACGCCAGACTACCTGCAGGGGAAATGATTTTACCGAACTTGAATCTGCACTGTGTCAGGAATCTTTCTTGTAAATTTGCACTTTTCTATCCCAGTGGTTTTTGAGAAGATTTTTAAATTTTGCTTTTCGTTACTATCTCCCCTTTGAAGGTGGCATGACACTTCATTTGAACAAAATTGAATCCCCTTCATCCAAGGATGACTTGTACCAAGTCTGAATGAAATTGACCCACAGGTTCTGAAGGAGATGGAAATGTTAAAATTTTAAAGATGGATGGACAGACAGACAAAAGGTAATCTGAAAAGCTCACTTGAGCTTTCTGCTCATGTGAGCTAAAAACCCCTAGATTAAACAAAGAAAAATATACAATGCATAAGCTATAAATTCATACCATCCAGATCCTCTGAATCAGCTTCATTGCCATCTGGAATATGTCCCCTCAGTTCTACCACTTTATACTTGAAATATTTGTGTGCCTGACTTGATTCATCATACAAAAACCTGAATCAAATTAAATACAAAATAATAGTACTACTTGTTCAAGGGGGAGCATAAACAAGAGGCCCATGAACCTTAATGGTCACTTAAATATTACACAATGAAAAATATAAATTGGAAGTTCTGTGTTTAAAAAGTGTGCATTTTCAAACACCTGAGAAGTAGATGACATAATGGTAAAAAAGACTCTTATTCTTTTGATTCTGGTCATAAGTAACATTTGTATAAACTACTGTTATCTCTTCATTACTTAGCTGTAGCCATACAGAAATTTCTTTGATAGTTTACCTTCCTTCAAATCGGTCAACTTTAATAAACAGTTACTCGGATAATTTTCTGATCGAGTATCCGGGTAAAATGCAAATACAAATGTGTTCTACTGATAACCATTAAATTTACTCCATCGATGTATTTTTCGTACCTATTAATAATTAACAAAATCTCGAGTCGGATGAAATTAACAAATGACTTTTTTGTATTTATTTATCAAATGAACAAAAGGGACATTAAAACACACATAATTACAAATGCTTTAACTAAATAACTTAAAAATTCATATCATAAACAATGTTCATTGAAAAAAAATCATTAACGCAGGTATGAAGTTGGGTACAGTAATTACACAGCCTGGGGCGATAATGGTCATAAACTGGTGTAGGTGATGGTAATTACTGTAGATACATGGACAATTCATATTTTAATTATATTACTGATGTTCTTAATAAATATATATATTTTTAAATATTTTAAAAAAAAAAAATCAACATCCGAGAACCGAATTTAGTATTTGATATTTGGATATTCGATCAAGTACCCGGTTAACCAGGTACTCGTTGACATCCCTACTTATAATTAATTTATTTATTAATATCAATAAACAGTAAATCATCAAATAACATTTCACAAAATCAAGTTTAATAACTTTTTTAAAAAGGATTTCATTGACAAATTACCAAGGTTCAAGGTCTTGATATTGTCCAGTCATTTTCTGCAAAGTATGAGCTAGACATTGAGGAATAATAAGAATTTTCAAAGAAGTCATGCATTTTCAGCCCCATCCTGGACCTGGAACCACTAACCTAAGGTTTTGAATTTTTACAATTCTGTAAAGACCTTTATTTCATTAAGAATATGCACCTAGATTGTGTGCTAAATGATCTATTAGAGCTCAAGATAATGAAAAGGTTTTAAAATGCATTTTCAGTGAGTGATATTCTTCCCTGGGGTGTGATCCTCTAATCCTCTAATCCATGGGAATGAGTTTAAAATGTTTTGCTCTGTATCACTATACATCCAGTTTTCAGAAATGAATTTTTTTTTTACAGATTAAAGTCACTGCATTCTCCATGTATGATCCTTAATAGACCAGTCCTGGTGCTAAGCCCCTGACCCATGTCCCACATATTTCACTCTTATGGTCGATGCCTCCAGACACTCAGTTTATTTCCACAGGAATAAAATAGACTTAAACCTCTTAATGTGGTTTTACTGTTTGATCCATATAGTCCCATCCTGGAACTTGGTCCCCTGGGCTATTAATTATACAATTTTAGGAGTGGCCTCCAAGTTAATTATAACCATGCAATTAGTTTGGTAAAGAAGAGGATAATTAACATTTTATGCGTTATCACTGTATGATCTATATGGTAAAGCCTTTGGACATGAACCCCAAGGTCAGGGATCATGAATTTACAATTTTGGTACAAGCTTTCATGCTTAGTCCATATATGCATCCAGTTCATGCCAGAGGACCAAGAGTAACAATTTTTAAAGATTGGACCATCTATCAAGAGGTTTCAGTTCCAACACTTAGCAAGGCAAAAAGGACAAAGACCACATATGCATTATTATTGTTCATATTTATACAAGATGCACAGATTACTTATGGGCTTTGGTTTCAGCATATACTGTTATAATATAGAGTATAGAATTATTTTCAGCCCCATGAAATACATTATAAAAATACATATCTTCCTCCAACTATCATACAAAAATTTATGCCTGTCTTTCTCCAACTAATAATCACATTTACACTGATCATGATATCTTTCAGTAGAAAAATACTCTAATCACTTTACAAAACCCCTGAGACATCACCTTACTGTAACTTTACGCAGCTTTTAGAAGTTCCTACTCATTTCATATTTAAGGGTAATTTTTTAATGTAGTTGTAAGCTCCCAAGGGCAAGACTTCTTGGATTACATTAATTTAAGAACAAGTGTATACTAGTAAATGACTGATTACTGGTTATTCTTCATATTGTTGGACTTTAATAATCATATAAAATGAGAGAATATAAAGAGACGATTTCTGATAAAATTCATTTGTAATCTTATGTACGGAATTCCTCCAATGAATTTTCTACAGTTGAAATTTTTTTACCTGTGAAAGTGGCAATATTAATTAAGTGCATATTGTAACCTATATTGGTAGTAAAAAAAAAATAAAATAAAAAACCTTAATAAAATCCCCCTCTGACAACTGCCTACTGCATATAACAATTACTAACGATAAAATATGAAAATAAAAAAAGTCTGAATGCCAGACAAAACGAACACAGTGATTACTATATAGAGCTCCAACAACTGGGATGAGAGATCTAGGGAAAAAAAATAATCTTAGAGGACCAGATAGACAGTAATACCAAGAATAAGCATCCATATTAATGGTAAATCAGAATATCTGCTGACTGACTCACCAGAAAACAGGGTTGTCCTGGTAATCTTCCAGGGCTTGCTTTTCTTTGTCAGGAGGACACTGGGCAAAGAAAGCTGCCATCTGCTCCACCAGTACCACTGTGTCAGGATCCTCTGGGGGAGAAACTAGAAGCAGCCTATCAGTATCGAAAGCTCCCGTGGCCAACAGCTATCTGACCAAAATTTCACAACTAACTTGAGAGCGCTTCTATCCCAGTTTCTAAGATTTGTGCCCAATGTGCTCCAAATCATTCTGGATTTTAATCATTCATGGGGCCATTTTGTCAAGGTCAGTATTGTAAATTAAGATGTAATGATTTCCTTAAGAAAATATCCAATTGATTCCCTTTTATTAGTAAATTCATTTCATTAATTACATTGCATTTCAGTTTCCTACTTCCTAAAATTTTTAATGTCTGATTTAATTACATGTATGTCTTTTTAGGCCTGAAGTTGAATTCTGTGGATTTTTTCTAAACACTATGGTATTTAACCCCTACAAAGATATGCCTGTCCTGAGATTTTTGGAGCTAACATGCATCTATTTACCTGTTCTAAGTTCTTCATCTGTGTCGTCAAACACTGAAGGTCTTTTCCTATCCAATCTGCTACCACTTGCTCTCATCTGCATAGCCACATGTCTGCAACCAATAACAATGAATAATTGTCTATAATACATATGGAATAATCAAAACATGTTAAATAAAAGCAAACCCCCTCCCCCTCCTTTCTCTATGAAAATTTACAAACTATGCAAATGCCTTTAATATTTGTATGGTATCTAGATTTTCTGCAGTCTCAGAAATTTTTCAACACCTCTGATGAAATGCATTGATTCATGAATGCTTACTTACAACATAAAATGTCCAGAAGTAGATATCAAATAAAGAATAATTTGTCTTTAATATCTTTAATATTTGTCTTTAATATTTGTGGTCATTTAGATTTACATAACATGAAAAAGTACATTATTTTTTTTAACTGTACTCAAATCAAGTGAGAAGCTATTTTTCGTGAAAATTTTTCAGTCTAAAAACTACAGAATGCAAGTTTGGACAAACAAAATTTTTTCATTCACTTTAGTATACAGCAAATCAAATATATGGCATAAACATTCATTGTAACTTTGTTTTAAAAAAAGCCATTTCATGTAATTATATAGAGAAAAAAAATGCCGAAAAATCTAATCTGTATTTCAAAATCCAAAATCTTGGACATTTTAGTCAAAATTCAGAACAACTCAGATGTATTGGAATTCTTGCACAAAATTATAAAATATGTTGCTTTGGTGGGAAAAGATGGTTCTTATCCACACTAAAATAGATTCATTCCAGTTTGGCTTTGCAGTAGTATGAAAATGGTGCGAACAGCTCAAAATTGAATACTTACGGAGATTTTGGGTCTCTTTCTACCTTGATGTCATCATCAGCAGCAAGTTTAACTGCAACAGTGGAATCAAATATTTAGTTTAAAAGGCCCAGGTGAATTTATCAAAGTACATGTATTTCTGGTATTTAATTCCGAGTGTGTCATAAAAAATCTTGGAGATGCAGTTATTTTACCTGGAGAGTCACCTTCTGTTGGCATTGATGGATCATAGTCTGAGGAAGAACATTCCTGCTTAATTTCTTTTTTGATAACAATTGGTCCATACTCTCCATACATAGCCTCTGTGCCCTCCCCACGCTGGACAGGAGGGGACAAAAGTGACCCAGGTTGTTGGGGAGGAATTCCATACACAGCTCCTGCATGAGTCATTTGGGAAGGAGGGCCACTTGCAGGACCCCCAAATGCAGCAGTTGACTGTGGTGGCAGTATCTGGGGCTGTCCTGTAAAGTTTCCTGGTGGAGGGGGTCCTGGATGAGGAGGCTGGGCAGGGCCTCCAAATGTTGCAACTCCTGGAGGTGGTGGTGGTCCCCCAAATGCATTTGGTGGAGCAGGAGGTCTGTTAGGAACTTGCGAATTTGGCATATTGCCAAATGGTCCCAAATTCATTTGTGGTGGCTGTGTAGGAGGTTGGCCAAAAGGCGTTACCTGGGGAGGAGGTGGAGGTCCTCCATAGGTTGGAGCAGGAGGTCGATTCTGTGGAAAATTGGCTGGATTTGGAAGAGGGGGTTGTTGATTAAATCCACCAAACTGTGCTGGTGGTGAGCTAGATGGTGGAGGCCCACTAAAGTTTCCTGGACCTTGTGGAGGTGGTGGATTTGGAGGACCATATGTTCCAGGTGCAGGAGGTCTCTGAGACTGTGGAGGAGGAGGAGGAGGGGCACCAAAAGAATTTGAAGGTCTAAAAGGTGGAGCCTGCGAACCAGGAGGCAAAGCAGGTTGTCTTTGAGAAAACATACCAGGGTTTGGTCCAGGAGGTGGTGGTCCTCCAAATCTTGTTTGCTGAGCTGGGGCGTTTGGATGTGGATGCAAGAAAGGGGGATTGTCCTGCATGTTTGGAGCTTGTGTAAAGGCTACCGATTGTGGTGGCAAGCTTACATTAGGAGGTGTCTGTTGGGGGTTCTGCGTGAAATTAGGATTCTGCAGACCTGGTGGTAACTGAGCTGTTGGAGGCCCTCCAGGATGCATCTGTTGAGCTGGTGCCCTCACTGGTGCTTGCTGCGATGCTACATGAAAATTAGGAGGAGGTCTTGGTTGCTGCTGAGGTGAGGGATGGGGAGCTTGTTGTGGTGGCCGGGGTGGTACTTGTGGCTGCTGGGGAGCAGGTCCTCTTACATTATTCTGAGGTGCAGCTCTTACATTGTTCTGAGGTGCAGGGGCCCTAGGTTGTCCAGGTTGGAACATTCTTTGATTACTAGAAGATGGATGACTTGCTGGAGCACTATCCTGTCTAGTAAATCCTGATCTGTTTCCAATGTCTTTTTCGGGTCTATTGTCCATTGGTTTGTCCAGTGGTTTGGGTGGGTTGTAAACCTTGGATTCCGGTCTGGTAACAGACTCTATAGTTTGAGAGTCATTCTTTTCATCTTTCACATTTACAGTTTTTGTGTCAGGTTTACTTTCTTTTTCTGATTTCTTCTCACTCTTATCTGAACCAGAGTTTACTTTACCAGCTGCTGCTGCTGCTGCAATAGGAAAATGAAAACATCTATGTATGATGTGATCAACTCAGTCTGGTTTATATTTCCCTCACAATCATTTCAAAAATCTAATTAAAAGTACTTGCATGTCACAAAAATATGTTATGTTGAAACATTAATATATACACTGTAATTCAATACCTTGCATTGCCAAAAATCTTTCCATGAAACTGCCATCATTGGAGAAAAACTCAGGACTAGGAGTGGCCTTCTCTTTCTCTGTGTCTTTTGCAGCTTTGGATTTTTTCAACCAAGATGGTAATCCTGCTTTCTTTACAGTCCTGTAAAGGAAAATCTTTGTTCTAAAATTGTCTTCAAGAATATGAATAACATTGTTTTGTTGTCTTGTTAACTTACACTTCAAAACAAACATTGTAGTCAGTGTCAGGCCATTTCAGACCCAGTGAACTAATATCATTAGACAGTCATACAGTCCAATAAACATGGATCCCATATTCAAAACTAAAATCAAAGTAAATGGGACTAATAACACAAATGCTAAATGCAAATGGTACAATACACACAAATGGTACAATACATGCCCGTTAGACGGTGAAATTCAACCCATAAGCACATTATGCACTCTGAATCATTCTGAATAGAAAACCTTAAAGTAGGTCATGGTGCACTAATCCATCTGACATGTGAACTGATCATGTATATGTCTGAGAGGGAGGTTGTGACAGAAATGTCAGTGCAATATGTGTCCATGATAAGAAAAAGTCTAGGAAACTATTTGACCTACATTTAGCCCTAAAATAGGACATGGTGCACCAATCAAGCTGAAATTGAACTAATTATGTAATTCTCTGAGAGGGAGCTTGTGACAAAATTTCAAGGCAATACCTGTATCTATTAACGGAAAAAAAAAAAAATCTGGAAAACTGTTTGACCTACTTTTAGCCCTAAAGCAGGTCATGGTGCACCAATCCAGCTGAAATGAAAACTGAACTTGTATTCCTCTGAAAGAAAGCTTGTGATTATATTTTGGGGCAATATCTGTATCCATAACAAAAAAAGTTCTGAAAACTGTTTGACCTAGTTTTAGGCCTAAAGTAAGTAACAATACACCAATCCAGCTTAAATGCACATCACTTTTTGAAATAACCTGGTAGCCCAATGCCAGTAAAATCAGGAGTGGAGAAGCAAAAACTGTATAAGCAGAAGCCCACCAGGCATATATAATATTGTGCAGAGAAAACTGCCTTCCTTTTAATCATCGGAAATGTTTATTATAATATCATTTCATACAGCAAATTATTCTCATTAAGAATGTTACATGGGCAGCCCTGCGTAAGAATATTTTCTAGTACAATTTAACATTTACTGCATAAATTGTAGTCGTGCTGATGATTAAAGTAAACACCAATCCAAAGTATTAATACTGAGTAAATATGCTTAATTCACATGAATGCATGTTACATTTTTTTTCTGGGCATGTTAATTTTTATTTGGGCAGGTGAAATTGATAGAAATACATGAAAGTTTTCATGAAGACTGCAAACTCATTCTTATGCTTCTTGAAGAAGAAATTGTGACTAAAGTCCAATGCTGTACATGCATCTTAAAGGAAAAGTTTGGAAAACATGACCTTGGATTGAGACACAGACAGATCAATCCAACTGAAATGCAAACTGACCTTGTATTCCTCTGAGAGGTAGCTTGTGATTAAATTTCAGGGCAATATCTGTATCCACAATGAAAAAAATTCAGAAAACTGTTTGACCTACTTAAAGCCCTAAAGTAAGTTAAGGTGCACCAATCCTGCTGAAATGCAAACTCGCTATTACGCTTCTTGATTGTAAAACTCCGACAAAATTTCAAAGTTGAACATGCATCTTTTATGAGAAAAAGTCCAGAAAACATGACCTCGGATAAAAAGACAGACACAGCACCATAACATAATATGTCTGGTCTTATGAAGGGTGCATAAAAAGTATTAAGTACTTTGTGCATGAAAATCATTGCAGAGCTACTAAAGGATAGTAATGCTCCATATAAATGTTGATAATGCACAATCCACATCCTAGACACAGAAAATTCATTTGGGATGCAAGGATGTCAAACGTGACCTTCTGAGGACCAAACTCCATTTGTTATTTGTGCATTAATTAAAACCCACATATGGAAAAATCCACAGAACATATCAGACTCTCACGAAATAAGTTCACTGAGCACATGTGGTTTGCTTGGTGTCAGTCAATTAGATTTGAATATGGGTACATTGTACAGCTAATGCTCCATTATTGAATTGAATTTTTGTTAATCTGGGGCCAAGTATTGAATGATTTAATTGGCTCAGTAATAAGTTTTCAAAAAATTTGACTGTTTAAAATTTATTTGAAAATAAAGTGCACAGAGGTTAAGTATTAGTTTGTGTTCATTCTGAATTCATAAGGCCCTAAAGGTGCAAATAAAAAAAATATATACTCAATTCATGTTCTAGAAGTACTAATAAAAAAGGACTCAACAAATTTACGTTGGACTCCTCAACCAGCTCGCCTCAAAAAAATGGCAACCATGACACTAATTTAATGTCTCTAAAGAGATATCATTTATCTAGGGAATAATGTGACTTAGAAAACCAGAAACAAAGAATGCGGTCTTAAGAATTTTAGATACATACGTTGCGCTCTGTGGCACAGCCGGTTGAGGGGGTTGAGACTGTATTTTTTCCATTATTTGTTTCTTCTTTTCCTCTATCAATCGCTCTTGCTGGGTCATCTGCACCATCTTGTCTTTGTATGTCGTATTGCCACCACTCCATGATGGGTCGTTTGCTGGTCGTTTCTTTGACATCACTTACTTTATTGTTGCAATTCAAAAGATCTTTCTTCAGGCAAGCATTATTTCATCCAATTTACGATGTCAACAGTCTACTCAACTGGACAAATCATGAACATTTTCCGAGCGTGGTCATAGTATGTTAACTGTACCTTTTTCAACAAGAGAGTTCCACAATCGCCTTAATGAAATCTAAATTTTGATTGGGCCATATGATTTGTAAAACCAATAAGACGACCTGTTTTGTCTTGGGTTTGGTAATGTGTCAAATATGTCCGCGGAAGGCACATTGTTGTTTCAACGAGGACAGGTTAGACAAAATTTATGTTTTTGACTTAAAAAACAAAATGATGAAGTAAAGGCATTTAAATATGATTACCTTTTGCCCTTATCAATGATTTTTTTTCCTATTATCACAATTTAAATATAACAGAGTTGTGGGTTGTTTTTTTTTAATGTACATTTAATCAGTTAGTGATTTACATGGTTTACGTCGTTCCTACGTTTTATAGAATTGTAGTTTTGAAACATCCAAACCAGATAAATTGACAGACAATCTTGCTTTAATGACTATAAGGCGGTTGGAGTAAAAGGGAGAAAAGAGATTAGGGAAACGCCGGGGCGGGAGAACTATAAGGGAAAAATGAACTTTACACTTGGGCACTTAGATGTAATAGCATTTAGTCAAATCGACACTTAGTGAAGTAGGTACCAGCAATGATGAATTTGGTGCTTATGATGGTCAATTTGGTACAACATACAGTGTACCTTGTCAATTGAAATATCAGAACATTTATTTTGTCTCCAATCCCATCACAGTTTTAATAGTTAATATGTCCAACAATATATCACTTTCTATATTAACTTGGCAACTTTACATTAAACAAGCACATATAACTATTAGGTATTGTGAGGTCAGGCACTTAGCATCATTTGTGGAAGGAGGTGGAACTAACAGTTGGCCGTTTGATTTTTGTCCCTTTGAAAATTTTTCACTTACATTGAGACATCACCAATTGTTGGTGAAGTACCACAAATCAAGACTTATGCTTAATGCTTAGGGCCATAACAGTGAGGTTTCGTTAACATGCCCCGTGGTGATACGGTTTGTTAGAATAGATCCTCATTACCCCTTGCTTGTCATAAGAGGCGACTAAATGGGGCGGTCCTTTGGATGAGATTAAAAAAAAACGAGGGCCCGTATCATGGCAGGTGTATCATGATAAAGATCTCTCCCTGCTCAAAGGCCATAAGCGCCGAGCATAGGCCTAAATTTTGCAGCCCTTCACGGGCAATAGTGATGTCTCCATATGAGCGAAAGATTCCTGAGAGGGACATTAAACAATATACAATCAATCAATCTTTAACATGCCAAAACCTTACACGACATGGGACCTCCACTTTGAAGGTTATATTTGAAAGACACATGATTCTCACTTAAAAATGCAGAATGTTTGGCAAAGGAACAGTCACTATGGCACAAGTAGGACTCAAACTCATGACCTCCCGATAACGAAGCAAATGCTCTACTAATGAACTAGTACCATGACCAGTAAGGGAAGGGGGGGGGGGGGGGGGGGGGGGGGCTAACAGAGAAATATGTTGCCTTCATATTTGTATAAAAATTCTTGGGTTAGCAAGAAAAGCAGTTCTGCCCAATCTCCAAAATCATAAAGGGCAGGAGCGTTTACTGTTCACCACTACTATAAAAAAGTGACCAGCTAATAATATGATCTTTGTATGTGAAATTAACTAACTTTGTTTCTGATAATAAAGCAATAAATACATCACATATCAAGAAAAGTGGGGCATTGTTACACATAGGTAACTTGAGATTGATGCATAAAATGTGACTAATTAGATATCAAATCACAGTGGTTTGATTGGTATAATAACTCAAGAAAATCTCACTGAGTAAATATCCATATACGGTAGAAGAAATAAACAGATTTGGGGGGGGGGGGGGGAGGGGGGGCATTGTCTTTTTCTATCAAATGTCAGAAATTTAATCCAGTAACTTGTTTTATTGATACTAGGGTATTCACTTGCAACATTCTGAAAAATAATCTTCAAATCAGGCAGATACATTTGTATCAGAAATGAATCGTCTTTAGCCATCACTAATTTGTATACAAGAGTTGCCCAAGTGATAAATAATTTTCATAACCTCTTTTTCTGAAGAGTTCCAAAATCTTATGGTTCCAATATCCTGTATTTGGTCAGTTTAGCACTAAGCATAGTGTTTGTGTCTCATGTATTTTATCTATGTCAAGAGTCAACAACTGTTTTAAATCATACTAGATATGATTGTTTTTTATATCAATCATATCTGGTAACTCAGGTTGAATATACATTTCCAAGGACTGGTTAGAATTAAATTTTTCAACTAACTCATGAGAATTTTCTGCAATTTTAACCTGAGTTGTTGGTTTCCAGTTTCAACTTTGTATTTGCTATATGTGTTGATAAAATTGCAAATCAATACAGTGAGTATTTTAATCAATATAGTGGTTACTAGTTTTTGTTAAAATATTGCCAGACAAGTAAAATTTATGTTTGGACAAGCAAGTTTCATGGACACTTGTCCATAAGTAGGGGGAAAAGTTAATGTTGAACCTTGTTTGGGCATTTAGTGTTATCCCATTCTTTCTGTCATTCTTCCATAGTTGGTTTTCTGGACTAGGAATGGATATGAGCAGATGCTGCAATGACTATTTTTGTAAGTGCCAAAATGATCAGGTGCTGATATATGATTTTTACCAGTTATGAATGTATGTAAATATTTTATTGACAGCATGGGAGTGATAGTGAAAATGATTTGTGGGATGATACAGCACTAATCAAAGCATATGACAACGCTATCAGTTTAGTTAAGGTAAGAATGATTAATAGATTTTATTTCTAGTTTGGGTTTATGTAAGGGCTTAAAGACACAAATGTTTAAACAATGTATGATATAAACCTCTTAGTTGAATACATTTTCATTGTACTAACCTGTGAATAAAAGCAGTTACTATTGTGATACCTATTGGTAGGAAATATAAACACAAATAATTTTTATGCCCTCTTTTGAAAAAGAGGGGGCATGGCATATTGTTTTGCACCTGTCAGTCAGTTGGTCTTCCCCACTTAGTATTTAAAGAACCCTTTGTTTAATAGTTACCAAACTTGTTTTACAGTGGTTTCTCCAAGAGAGTAGATGACTGCTATTGGTTTTGAGGTCATAAGGTCAAAAATTAAGGGTTAATTTACTCTGGACATAGGAAGATATTGTCAATATATCTTGATAACACTTTGCTTGACAGATATCAAACTTGGTACATTACTTCTCCCTTAGAAGGTGACTCACATTTAACTTTGGGGGTCAAAGTTCAAGGGTCAAACTGGACATAGTAAGATATTGTCTATGAAGATGTATATATGTATTTTCTGCTTAAAATCTTGAGAAATCTTTGCTTGACAGGTATCAAACATTACACTAGTTCCCCTTAGAGGCAGACATCCCTTATTGAGTTTGAGATCACAAGGTCATACAAGACATAGTAACATATTGTCTGCTTAGTATATTGCATGACACATCAAACTTGGTGTACTGGTACCTCTCAAGAGTAGATGATCCCCCCCCTCCCCAATGGTCAAAATGTCATAGAATTATGATTATTCTCACAAGGTCATAAATCAGATCTCTTTGGAGATTAAAAAAAATGATGCTTATTATTTTCAGAACCCTTTGCCAGACAGAGATCAAACTTGTGGTTGTTCCCAATTAGCTGATAATCCGTTTTTTCACAGTCATTTATCTTTTTTCACTTTGCCAATCATGGGGCATGTATTTCTTGTTTTTATGAAGAATATTGCTATGTCTTCCATTATTGTCATTAAAGTTTTATTTACTTATACTACATATTCAGTTTTTTTCTACCAGAATCAGAAACTTTTGGAATCAATTCAATGCAATTCAATTATCTATAAATCATTAGATATGAAGTAAGAATGTTACCAATCCATCATTACATAATTCAGATATAGACACTTGTGTACTGTGCAGTGTTTAAATCTTAAATTTTGATTTATATAGGCTCATATAAAAAAGGAGAATGGTTTGACAGATGAAGAAAAACCAGGAACAACAGATAAAAAACGCAAAAGTGGGAAAAGGAAAAAGAGACATCGAAAAAAGAAACAGGTAAGAGAATAAAAGAGTAGAGTTGAAATTGCAATATTCTATATAGGCAGTGGCCATCAGGTAGGGAACTAAAATTATTTTGATTCCTTTAAATTGTTTAGTTTACTGAAGATTTAACCTAGATGTATTGTGAAGTTTGATCTAAAATGCTATAGATATTAAAGTATCGCAATTTAACTCTGTAACCAAAAGGATTTTGGAAGAATTTCATTTTCCTGAAAAAGAGTGAGAAAATGCAGATTTCATATACCTGCAATATTGCTGAAATGTATGTAACCACCCACCCACCCCCCCCCCCCCCCCCAACCCTGCCCCAAAAAAAAATTGGTATGATGAGCTATTTTAAAGTTTTACATCTAAAATAAAGGTACAATTTGTGTATGACTAGGGTTGACACTGGTACTCGGTATCAATACCATACCGAAGACTTGTTTCAAAATTACCGGTAAAATACTGCTTCATTTCACATCGATATCAGTATTTATACATCAATATATCTATAATCATCCTTTGAAATTTTAATCCATTCCTTTCATTTTGACTGATTCGATTAAATCTACAAACATGCTTTATGTGACATATGATACCTCTGCTTGACATTTCAGTTATTTGATAAAATACTTGGAAAGTATGATTTTCAATAAAATGTATGTCATTTTAGCTTTATTTGTGTGAAAAAAATTAGTTTACATCATTAAATTTTATTTTAAACACTGGAATGCTAAAACAGAAGTGATGACTAATCAGATTTACCTGTATCTTCATGACCATAATTTCTCTGTAAATGAATTCTGTGAATTGTAAAGGTGAAAAATATTCTTGAAACATGAAAATTGCAAGTATAATTTAGTTTCATTGCTGATTTTTTTAAGGCATTTATTTTTAATTATTAAATATCTTCTGATTTAAGATTGAGGAATTGGGATCGGGGGAAAACCTTGAGAATATTTATGTTTGACACTTGCATTGTAATACCTTAAAAGTGTGATTATTGTCTTGAAATTTTGGAGAGGGGTGAAATGTTTCTAAAGTGTTTTTGTTTCTAAAATGTGTTTAGGTAAAGAATGAAATATGGTATTCACATTTTCACCTTATCAAAATGCAGACTTGACATGTGATTTTATGCCTTTTATACTAAATGTACAGCAAATGAAATTTGATGAATTCATAATCAAGAAAAGCATAATATCTCAACCCGAAAAATATTCAAAACCCCATCAGTGTTTTTCATCTAATAGGGGTGAAATAAATAAAATCCACACTAAATTTGTACCTGATTGTAACTAGATGTTATTTGTTCTAATCTTTTTTTTTTATTCAAAAAGGTTAAAAACCACAAAATTGTAAAGTCATCTATTCATACTATATTATTTCTGGATTATAGATCAAACTATCATTAAAAAGTATTGTATCATTTCAAAAGTATTAGTATGTATCATACCGTTCCATCCTTAAAGGTTTCTAACCCTATGCATGTCTTTCATACTTCAGATATGATACCATATTCTTTTTAATATGAACAGTAGAGATCATGGATTGAGATATGAAAATCAGTATTTTTTATCCCCAAATTACCAACCAATAGATCTCATGATCTGTTCTTTGTTGTTTGTCCATTGAGTGACCCAGCCATTAATGCAAGGTTACTGTAATTTGTCCATTGAGTGACCCAGCCATTAATGCAAGGTTACTGTAATTTGTCCATTGAGTGACCCAGCCATTAATGCAAGGTTACTGTAATTTGTCCATTGAGTGACCCAGCCATTAATGCAAGGTTACTGTAATTTTAATCATACATGTAGGATACATGACTGAAAAATCAGAAACTTGAAACTTCAAACACACAGTGGTATCATCATAAGGATTAGCTCACCTGAGCTGAAACCTCAAGCTAGTTTTTATACCCTGTAATTGGAAATTTGGGAGCATATAGATTTTGGTCCATATGTTTGTCCACAAAAACTTTAACCTTGGCATAACTTTTAAATGGTTAGTTACTGGGCTTTCATATTTCATGCATGTATTCCTTGTGACAAAACCTTCCTTGTGGTACCATTATGAAATCCCTATCACTAAATATTCAAAAGTTATGGCCAAGATTAACATTTTTCAAAAGTAGATCAAAGCTCCAAGTGAAGGTCATAAGGTCAAAAAAAAATTCATATTCACATGTGTATTCCTTGTGATAAGACTTTTCATTTGGTACCAAAATATTTTACCTTCACCTTGGAGTTTGACCTGCTTTTGATCAACTTTAACCTTGGCCATAACTTCTGAATATTTTAGCAATATGGTTTTCTTTAGATTTCATGTGTGCATCACTTTTGACAAGACCTGACTTGCCAAAATTGTTGACCTGGTAGTTTGACCTACTTTTGAAGAACTTTAACCTTGGACTAACTTTTGAATGGCTAATGATAGAGCTTTTATATTTCACACGTGCATTTCTTGTGACACAACATTTCTTTGAGTACCATAATTACTTTGCTGCCATATGGGGAGCATCAGTTTTGATCACAGTTTGTCCATTCTCCGTCTGTCTGTCCAGTCCATCCCTACACTTTTAACATTTTTTACTTCTCCAGAACCACAGACCGAATTTCAACCAAACTAGCCATAAAGCATTGATGGGTAGAGTGATAAAAAAATTTTAATTTAAGGGTCACACCTTCTTTCAAGAGCAGATGATTAAGAAATAATGAAAATATGGTGGGATCTTTTCTTCACAAGAAATACTGGACCAGAAAAGACCAAACTTATGTAAAAGCTTTCTCAATGAGAAGAGATTCAAAATTGTTCATGGGGCCTCCGTGGCCGAGTGGTTAGAGCATCGGGCTCAAAATCACAAAGCCTCTCACCTCTGTCGGCGCATGTTCGAATCTCGGCCGCGGCGTTATGTGAGCAAGTTTGCCAGTTTACTTGCGGAAGGTTGGTGGTTTCTTCCCAGGTACATTGTATCTGGGTTCTCTCCTCCACCAACAAAAACTGGACGCCACCAGATAACTGAAAAATTGTTGAGTGTGGCAGAAAACAATAAATAATCAATCAATCAAAATTGTTCAAATCATGGCCCCTAGGAGTAGAGTGGGGCCACAGTACTTGTGACAGTAGGGAATTAAAGTTTTACATGGGGATATAATACGTAAGAAATATCTTTTTAAAAAATACCAATAGTGCCATGATTTGTCATATTACAAGCATCTACAGGTAGTAAATATTTCCGTTTATTCAAGTCATGAGTCTGAAGGGTAGGATGGGGCCACAACAGGGGATCAAATTCTTGCATGGCAGTATATTCTTCTCATTTACTGTTATACTATTTAACACAATAACTGACTTTTAATACATATTTATTTATTTATATATTTATTCACATATTCAATGTAACTAAGAAATAATCTTGTCTAATTATCAAAGTAATTAGTATATTGATAGTTGAATTTTAGGTGAGAACCTATTGGGTAATGTGCATTTATACAATAAAATATATTCAAATCAAATCATATTATTCTCATGACTGGTAAGTCCATGATTAGTCATATCAATTTGCAAGCCAGGTACTGCAGATTGATTCTTCATCAAATCATGGCTATTTTGTGTGTGTGTGTGTGTGTGTGTGTGTGTGTGTGTGTGTGTGTGTGTGTGTGTGTGTGTGTGTGTGTGTGTGTGCGCGCGCGCTAGGATGCAGCTCAATAAGGATTCAAAATTTGACATTTGAGTATATATAATTTTTTTAAATTTTCTTTCCAAAAACCACTGACCACGATTAGTCATATCTATATGCAAGCATAATTTCAATGTAGTGCAGATTAATATCTGACAAGGTTGATTCAAAGTTTTACATGAGAATATGTAAGAAATCTGAAGAAAAAAAATGTTTGCAAGAGTAGCATGGACTCACTACATCATGTCAGTATGGGAACATTCCAAAGTTGTGTGAATTATATTTTTTACATGGTTAAGTTGGGGTTAAACTACAGGAATAACATTTTACATAGAACATGACGATAGGGAACAAATCTTTTAAATCTTTTTTGAAACATCTTCTCCAGATAGTAAGGCCATGTTAGTCATATTGATATTGAAGCATCCCTATTTTGAGTGGATTCAAGTTTGTTAAATCATAACCCTGTGGAGCTAGGTTGGGGTCATGATATGGGGTCAAAACTTGTGATGGGATGATTATTGAGAATAAATATCTTCTGATGAAGAACAGCAGGGCCATGGTGACTCAGGTGAGTATTTTGTGGCCCACCGGCCTCTTGATTTTAGTCCTATTACATGTATTTAAGTTTTTCAAACTAAACATTTTTGAAGACAGCAAGTCTTGGGACTTTCCATCCACAATCAATATCTGGGTGGGTTTTGAATGGTTGATTAGATGGGTTTTAGTATATGTGGAGTTACTTAAAAATAAAATTTGTTGGTATAAATTTGAAATATAGAATATTCTTTCAAACTTCTAATATACTGAAATTATTCAAGAGTTACATGCTGGAATATATCAGGATTCAATATTTTGATTGAATTAAATCAATAGGAGCTAGGCATTAGTTTTCCAACACCAGTGACAAATTTGTTTTTAGATGTATTTTGATTTTGAATTGCACATTTTCACCAATGAATTGAAATCATAATTCTGATAAATGATACCTTGAATATCTCTTTGGTTTTTGATTGGCAGGTCAGTTGCAAATTCCTAAACAGTTTCATTCAAGTTGCATCAAAGTTACTTTACAATATAATCAATGGTATGTGTGTGTGTGATTTTCCTTGTTTATGCAGTATATTTATAGACATGTCCATATTTTTTTTTAAAAATCTTCCATGATGGAGAGAAACTGAACTAGTGTATTTTCTTTATTGATAAGTGGAGACCTGGAGATCAGTGCAGAGCCACTTTTTCTGAAGATGGCTTGGTGTATGATGCAGAGATTCTCTCAGTGGATCAGCAGGCTGGGACTTGTGTTGTGAGATACAGAGGCTACGGCAATGAAGAGGAGCAGATATTGGATAACTTAAAACCTGCTCCTGGGCGACGACCACGACAACAAAGATTGTCAGATGTGGAGGTATGGAAGAAACATGATTTGTCTGATTTTCATACAGTGCTCTCAGTCAATGATATAAATCTTCATTACCATCTCTATCAATGTAATAGAAAACTTTATTGTCAAAATATAATTCTTAGTGGAGACCAATATTCTGCATTGTACTTGAAATATAAAACATAAACAGTGCCAATTTTGATGCACCAGATGTGCATTTCGACAAATAATGTCTCTTCAGTGATGCTCAGGTCAAAAATGTTGGAAATCCGAAATAAGAACAAACTTGGAAAAGCTGAAAGAACCAAAAATACCAAATAGTGGAGCCAAATCCGGCAAAGGATCAGAGCTGTGCATGAGAGAGATAATCCTTAATTTTGAAAGGAATTTCCTAATTTTATCACAGCAAATTTTTATCCGTAATTCATGCTAATACTGAAGTACTTAGCGACTGGGCTGGTGAAAACCCTCGGGTACTAACAGTCCACCAGTAGAGGCATCGACCCAGTCACGCTTAGATTAATCACATTGTCATTGTTTTAAGAAATATACTAACATTTTTCTGCTTATGGATTTATTTACTTACAAATTCATTTAGTATTTAGTATAATAAAAAGCAGAATGCTATCAATAAAAGTACATGTATAATATATATAGATAGACTCATAGAGGTGGTAATGAAGAAGACTTTAACACATTGTATTTACACCACTCTGACACTGTATTTACATCACTCCCACACACTGTATTTACATCACTCTGACACACTGCATTTACATCACTCCCACACACTGTATTTACATCACTCTGACACTGTATTCACACCACTCTGACACACTGTATTTACATCACTCTGACACTGTATTTACACCACTCTGACACACTGTATTTACATCACTCTGACACACTGTATTTACATCACTCTGACACACTGTATTTACACCACTCTGACACACTGTATTTACACCACTCCCACACACTGTATTTACACCACTCTAACACACTGTATTTTCATCACTCCCATACACAGTATTTACACCACTCTGACACACTGTATTTACATCACTCCGACACACTGTATTTACATCACTTTGATACACTGTATTTACATCACTCTAACACACTGTATTTACAGCACTCTGACACACTGTATTTACAGCACTCTGACACACTGTATTTACAGCACTCTAACACTGTATTTACATCACTCTGACACTGTATTTACACCACTCTGACACTGTATTTACACCACTCTGACACTGTATTTACATCACTTTGACACACTGTATTTACAGTATTTTATTTCAGGGAGGAAGCATGGCAGACAGCATGGATTGGTGTGGTCAGAAGTCAGATAGTTCTAGCAAAGCTCCAGGCACCTCACATCAAAACCACACATCCACTCACAGTGCAGGATTCCCATGGCCATGCATGCCCCCCATGCCAAATTTTTCTTTTCCAGTAAGTATGATAACAAAGAAAGCATGGATCAATACTAAGTAAATGTATTATTTAAAAAAAAACTGGAAATAATGTGATATGAATGCAGTACAAATGAATATGAGTCTATGTTGATATGCTAAAATGTAAGATTCACCAATTTAGTTCATATTGCTGTTCATCCCACTTTTATTGTTGGGTCTTGATCTTGTAATGTGGAAAATGTTCATCATAAAAAAAATGATGCTTATCACCTACTGGTGTGTCATTTGGAGATGGTCATATTATAAAATTCTAGATGAAAATGTTAACATGGGAACAAATTCACAGACAATCATACTTGTAACAAAGTTTCATTAAGTCGTGCCATGATCCTAGTTCTGGGCATAAAAGTTATTTATTCAAGTTCAAGTTCACAGGATTATAATAGAATGTCTTTGTCATGGAGAAAGTTTAGAAATCTTACTTGGAAAAAATGATTGATTGCCCAGTGGCCATACAGAATAAAAAATATTGTGTGAGTGAACAAGTGAAGATAACGAACAGTGATCAATGTCATGAATCTTATAAATAATATAAGATTAAGAGAAGGGCAAATACAGACCCATTGATATACCAGAGGTGGTATCAGGTGCCTAGGAGGAGTAAGCACCCCCTGTAGACCAGTCATACATGCCATGAGCCCTTTTCTCTGTAAGAGGCATGGACACAATTTGAGCTGAAAATTTTCAAATTTTATTTTACCATTTTTAATGTTTACAATGCTTAACTAAGATATTTCTAATGGTCAATCATAATTTGAGTGTGTTGTGGAGTTATAAGTGAGATACAGCTCTCACAATTCTTTGTTATGTTAACAAGGCTCATGGCATGTTTTTGTTTACAAATAGATTTCATAAAAGAAAAGATCACATTTAAAACAAAACAAGATGTGACAACCACTAGAAACTGTTTGATTGTGTTCAGAATTAACTTATGAATTGGAAAGAAATCTGCTTTAAATGACACTTATAGTAGTAGATTTAACCTATGTAAACAAAAATATGACGTGAGGCTTGTTATCTTTACATAACAAAGAATAGTGAGCTCAGTATCTCTCATTTAACTTGACAACTGATATTCAAATTTATGTTGACCATTAGAAGTACTGTAGTAAAGCATCATGAATATTAAAAATAGAAAAACTTTTCAGCTCAAATCATGAACATTCCTCTTTAAATGTGATCAAAATATGTTGCATTTGAATATGGAGCTTTTTGAATGAGCTGTGGGGATATTAGTCCCATTAGTATGGGTCTAGTTAATGATGCAGTGTATGAGGTGTTCTTTCTCTACAGTATACTGTGAAGCAGTAGACATAGCTTCAGTGGATTTGTTTAGTAAGATTTATATCAGAATATTTTTTTTCAATAGAAATTTCTTTTATAGTCACGGTTTCCATTCCCTGGAATGCCATCGTTTTCAAACTTCACAAAAACATTGCCACAACAAAGTGTGAGTGTTTTTTGAGATTTCATTTGAATGTATCTATGTGGTATTTTACTATACGGTACTTTCACCAAAAGTATACGATTATACTTGTCTTCAGTTTCAGAATGATTAATGTATGACATTAATAAATTTAATTAGCAGTGTTCTGTTTGAATGTATTGGCAAAGATACTTTTTGTCGTGTTGATTTAGTTGTAAAAAAAATTACGCTAAGTGGTTAGCCACTTAATTTGTTCACCATATTGTAATAGTAAATATTATACATTTGATTTTTGTAGTCTGATTGATTGTTTTCCAGAATATCCCCTTCATGCCTCCACCCCCTCCCCCTGTTGAAGATGATGCAATGGATGGAGATAATGAGGCCATGTGTTCGATGTTGATGGCATGGTACATGAGTGGGTACCACACAGGCTACTACCAGGTAAACTACAAAGAACTGACTATGACTGAAATTCATTTATTGTGTGGTCAAGGATAATGGATACTCCAGAAAAAAAAATGTGGTGAAATTTAGGAAGTAGTTTGTACAGGCTTATTATTGTTAAAATGAGTATCTGTGGTAAATTTTTCCCTTGTATCTATGCTGATTCATGTATTCTGATCAAAAGTTAGATCTTTGTCTGAAAAATCTGATTCAGTAACCTGGAAAATTTGAAATCCTTTAAAACTGATCCAAAAATTTGCATAAAATTGATTTGTTCTAAATTTTGAATAAGATGTGTTTGTGAAACCTTTCCATTGACACAAAAAATATTGGACCAGGTGACCTTTACATTGACCTTTGACCTACTTTTGGAAAATTTGAGTATAAGCCATATTTTTTTAATACTGCTTTTATATTTAGCATGTGCATTTCTTATGAGAAGATATTTCCAATGATACCAGATTTGTTGACCTTGACCATTAAACTATTTTAAAAAAATTTCAAAAACTTTAATCTTGGTCATATCTTTTACAACATAAGAGACAGACATTTCATATCTGGTATGTGTATTCGTTGTTGACCTTTCCATTGACGACACCAAAATGACTGATCTGGTGACCTTTACAAATCTTACAGTTCCACTTTGTTGTAATCTGGGAACATCAGTGTTTGACAAACACGTTATTTACTCTTCAGATTTTTTGCATAAACACAGTTGCACTACCATGCATTTATTTCCCTGAACTGCAATGTAAAAAATTCCTGACAATATTCAGCTATAGTAGTAGTAAATCTGTGTAGTAGTAGTAGATCTGTGTGTAGTAGTAGTAGAGATCTGTGTGTAGTAGTAGTAGATCTGTGTGTAGTAGTAGTAGAGATCTGTGTAGATCTGTGTGTAGTAGTAGTAGAGATCTGTGTGTAGTAGTAGTAGAGATCTGTGTGTAGTAGTAGTAGATCTGTGTGTAGTAGTAGAGATCTGTGTGTAGTAGTAGTAGAGATCTGTGTGTAGTAGTAGAGATCTGTGTGTAGTAGTAGTAGAGATCTGTGTGTAGTAGTAGTAGTAGATCTGTGTGTAGTAGTAGTAGTAGATCTGTGTGTAGTAGTAGTAGTAGATCTGTGTGTAGTAGTAGTAGTAGTAGATCTGTGTGTAGTAGTAGTAGAGATCTGTGTGTAGTAGTAGTAGTAGATCTGTGTGTAGTAGTAGTAGAGATCTGTGTGTAGTAGTAGAGATCTGTGTGCAGTAGTAGAGATCTGTGTATGCTCTTACTCTTGACAGTTCATTATCATTCATTTCTAATTACAATTGTTTTCTTTGGATTTTATCAGGGAATGAAACAGGCAAGGCAGCATTTTCATGGAGGCACGTCTCCACATCCGGATTCACTCAGATAGTGCTTCCACACATGCAGACTCAGATAGTTTATTTATCCATAGGATCTCCATTCTTGTGAAAAACTAGATATAAAAATTCAATATTGCAAGTTGTGTGGAAAACTTTAGGTCTGGATGTCTAGGTTTATGGATGTAAATAGTATTTGTCACTTTCACATGCTTATTTTATATTGAAGACAAGACTGTATAGTAAATTATAAGCATTCTGAGTGGATAGGTTTACATTTCCAAATCTGAATACAGTGTTATAATGGTCAACAACTCTTGTGTACAACTGACATCTTACACAGTTCTATCTGTTGCTATTTCTAAATAAAATTTTTTAATGTTGCTGAAACTTGTTAGCATCATATTTGTCTAGTGATTAGAACAGTACAGTAATTTTTGTTTATTATTATTTTGAACCATACAGTGGTTTTTAGTGGTGCACCACCACGATACATGATACATCCATCGGATGTTTATTCGTTATAAACTGATAAAAGTGCATGACACAAAATCATGTCAGCCTTAGTATGAGATAAAATCAAGATTATTCATTTTAATGTGTCTATTACACAATATATTATTTGAATTGTTCAAATAACTACAGAAACATTAAAAAACATACTTTCATTTTATAACATATATTTAGACAATTTCTTTCTCATGGTATGAATATTTGGGTTGTACAAAGAAATGCCCCATAACTAAAGGATAAAGGAGTGACAAATTATTTCCTCTGCTTTCTTACAGTATATTGATTAAGAAATCTTTAACTGGACAAATGTAATTAGCTTTTATCAAAATGATGTTTGAATCTCCAAATGAACCCTGAAACACCATGACTTACTCCCAAGGGGCTAATAAAATCTTAATTGAACTGACAGATTGAACTGCTTGAAACAACCATCAGCTTAGATTATCATTTCCTTGAGATGATATCTCTGTTCTGTGATGTGCTTATTAAATCTTTGCAAATTTTGTAGCACAAAACTGCATATATTTATATAATTGATGTTAGAAACAAAATAAGTATTCATATTAATTGTTATTTAGCTACATTTTATGAAATAAATGTGTATTTCTTGATGTAATGATCATTGAATGGAGGGCTACTGCATTACTCTCTAACATATGTAGTGATTAACTCCCTTAAAACATTGTTTTTTGGGTTTTTTTAAAATACTTACCATTTTAAAAGTTTTAATGACCTGACTTTAACAAAGTTTGTTGATTCTAGGACTCATATCAACACACCTTCTTCTTAAGATGCAAACTGACTAAGTGTGATGATTCTTGACCAGATGATTGTCCAGTTGCGAGCCAGACAGAATTTTGTAATATTTGGCCATATCGTCTTAATTTAAAGTCACTGTGACCTAACTTTAAACTGTGACCCACCCTCTACCTAAGATGTATTGGCTGAAAAGTTTGATGATTCTAGATTGCATAATATTTTTTAAAGTTATGAGTCAAAAACAAAACCAGACAGATGGATGGACATGATGGCCATACCATAATACATCCTGTCTAAAGATGGGCATATAAATGGTTTATGTAAAAAGAATGGTGGTGCTTTCAATGAAAATTTCCATCATAAAGGACATCTAACAATAAGAATGTGTTAGGTTATATCAGTCAAAATTATATTTCAAAAGGCTTCGAGCTAACCTGTCTATTTATGAGTTGTAAAGCTTTAAATTTACATACAAGCAAATTCACTGAATGTGCATGTCTCATAGACCCTGACCTGCCATTGCTAAAAAGACATGTTTTATTTGGTGTCAATATGCAAGTATTTATGTACTATTCCTGTGTACAAATTAACCATACTGAGAAGTGTGTTGAGATGAAAGAAAGATTTTGATTGGTATGAACTATATTCATCTTATGCATGTTAACGATAACTTTTAAAACAATGAGGAATTGTATAAATCTTACTGAAACAGATTCTATTATTACTTAAGGAATATAAAACCAATGCAATGCAATATAGTTTTACAAAGTTAAGATACTATATATTTACTTCTTAATTTTCTTTTTGTCATTGTTAAATGAAATCTTTCTACAAATATGAAAGAAAAAAATATTCTTATACATGTATATGTATTGATTATGAACCGTCTTCTCACCTTTATACCTTAGATGGGTTGTGACATACTTGGTGCATTATTAATTACCATATAAAAAATTCTGGCTTATCCTTTATCTTCCTTTGACCTTGAAGAGGATGACCTCAAGAATACACCCTACAACCCCCACCCCCCCATTCCCATGTTTTCACTCATGTTAAACAGTACTTAATCATTGCATGCATTATTAAAAAAATAACTTTTGTCACTAGGAACAAATGATGTTAAGCTTTCGACAGAAGTTTATTTTGTGTTTTGGAAAACTCAAATTCCATTTATGACAAACTTCAAAAGTTTTTGCAGCCATCTATCAATTAGAGGCTGTTGGCCAGCAAAATTACCATGATACCAAATTGACAGAGCTTTTTTATTTGGGGAAACTGGTACCATGCAGTAAGATTGCCAAAGCACTGGATATGGCATTGTGAACATAAAAAGGCGAAAATAATGACCGGTGATCAATCTCATGACGAATACATTGATTGTTTGTTTGTTTTCCTCCACACTCAACAATTTTTCAGTTATCTGGTGGCGTCCAGTTTTTGTAGGTGGAGGAGAGAACCCAGATATAATGTATCCGGGAAGAGACCACCGACCTTCAGAAAGTAAACTGGCAAACTTTCTCACATATATCGGTGCGAGCGGGATTCGAACCCGTGCCGACTAGAGGTGAGAGGCCTTGTGATTTTGAGCACAATGCTTTAACCACTCGGCCCCTCATGAAGAATACAAAAGTAATAGATGGTATCAGGTGCCTAAGAGAAGTAAGCATTTTCTGTTGACTATAATGACATCTGCTATGAACCTTGTATTTTAATCAGTCAATAGATTAATCTGTATTCAAAATTAGTATGTAAAGAGCAGCCTTAAAATTGGTATGGAACACATCAGACCGCATTCGGCCTAATGACAGGTTGTATTTACAATTTGATCATTAAAACCTCCATAGAATTTATGAAATGCTGACATCAAACAAAATTTTTGGAACCCCTGTAACATCAACTTATTTGTCGAAGCCTCTGTTAAAAATTGACCATATAACAGAACTTGTTCTCGAATTTCAAATCAATCAACAGATGTAAACATATGCAGGTGATAATGGAATATTGCTACAGAAATATGGGAAGTTGACAATGGAGAAGCTGAAGTCATCCCTTTTGTCATAAAGTTGAGCTATTAATTTGCCATTAACATACATGTTCAATGAAATATGCAAATATGAAGCATATATGGGAGATTCTGTTGTGTCTTTTAAGTTCACTGGGATATATATTAAATCAACATGAATGAAAATGAGTATTGTTAATAGTGTAGCAGTCAGGTTCGATTGCCAGTGGCCAGATAGCTCATTTGGTAGAGCACCTGATCGAAGATTCAAGGGGCCTGGGGTTCAAATGCCAGTCTGGTCTGTTGCTTTTTCCCCTTCCTGTTAAGTTTGGTGCCATGACCAGGCTCCTAAAACTGACAGGTGAAAATAAAGACCTTGCGTTGATGTCTTCAAGGTGTGAAGACATGCATTTATGGGGGAGGAATGTTACATTGAGCCAGATGCAATTGCCAGTGGACAGATAGCTCAGTTGGTAGAGCACCTGACTGAAGATTCAGGAGGCCCGGGGTCAAATCCCAGTCTGGTCCATTACATTTTCTCTTTGGTCTGTAGACCAACCCCTGAAATTGACAGGTGAAAATGCCTGCCAGGAAATAAAGATCCTGGGCTGATGTCTTCAAAGTGTGAGGACTTTAAGGAGGGAGGAATGTAGCAGTCAGCTGTGTTCAATTGCCAGTGGGCAGATATAGCTCAGTGGAAAGAGCACCTGACTGGAGATTCAAAGGGCCTGGGTTCAAATCCCAGAATGGTCCATTGCATTTTCTCCATGAGAAAATAGATAAAATCTTAAATGGCTACAGTAAGAGGTTTTTCTTCTCTTTTAGAAGCTTTTTACTCATAAAATCTGCATCAAAAGAATGCAAAAAACGGGCCAGCTAATAAAGGAGCACCATTGTACATCCAACAGTGGCTCCATCCCTGTCAGTCAGCGCATTAGAGGAGAAAGATGATAACATGATTTAAAAATTTATTGCTTTTTTCATAAATCATCACAAGTTATCTCTGAATCAATAATATTGAAACAAACTAGGCGATGAATAGTTTGAAATTAACAATAGTAAAGCAAAGCGAAATAATTCTTCAAACATTATAAAATTTAAAAAGTTACTACAGCTACATCTTTGCCCAATTACATTCCTGTCTGTAAATACACTGTATATTTTAGTATTTGATTATTAGATATACTACTGGTATGAAATACTCAGTTGCTATTTGTAAGTTGAGTACCAATTTAATAAATAAAATATGATCTAATAGTATTCAATAATATTATGATAAACATAGTATAATATAACAGTTTTAGTGGACTAAAGCACATGTCTCCCCATTATAAAGCAGTGATCACTTGTTTGTATACTAATTTTACACTATAGATAAAAATTAATACATCAAAGTACATATTTTGTTTCAAATGTAGTTATTTTTATAACGACACATAGGTTGTTGAATGTCCTGTTAGTATATATCACTCATAAACAGACATCACTTTTGTGACTTCAAAATTTGGATCTATGCTTGGCACTTGCTGCAATTGAGCAGTGAGGGTATTTTTACCTTATACAGCTACTGCAACATGGGACTTCCATTCTTAGGTGAAGCAAAGTTTAAATTTCAGAATCCAAGGATGGCCTGCACAAGAATTTCAAATTCACCCCCTAATTAACATTGACATTGCTAAAAATAACTTAATTCACATTCATGGCATATCATTTGACCAATGCAACATCTGTGTCAAGTATGGACATCTAAGATCCAATACAAAGATCTGACATTAAGAAGATTTTGATTTGAAATTCTATGATGACCTTGGCCAAGTGACATTGATTTGAAGGACATATCAAGTTGCCTGGTTATAAGCAATCATCAAACTCTAATGTCTATCTGTGACAGGTTATTTCCCAGAAATATATTTCCTAGTGATCACTGTACAAGGTCATATAAACTTGAAGTTTACAATGGTAAATAATACATGTTCAAATGGCAATGCATCTACATGCCAAGAATCAAAGGTTACCCTGAACAGGAATTTCAAATTTCTCTCTACTCTTGCCTTGGCCTAATAATCTTGATTCAAAGTAACAATATACCATCTATCTATATTAACATATGTGTCTAGTATGAAGTATGAACATTTAATACCTCTCCAAACAAAGTTTGTCCAAAAAAATTCACTTTCTATGGTGACCTAGAATAATAAGCATAATACTTTTTTTTTCCCTTTTGATAGAGTTATTTCGTGGATAAACTATTCTAGTAATTTGAACCCCAGATGACTACGCAAGGTAATATGAAGGTCACAATGGTAAATGGCATATTTTTAGACAGTAATGCATATCAGAATTAAAGGTAAAATAATAATAATAATAAAAAAGATATGGTTTCTCATAGATTCTCTAAATTTTACTAGTGATTTGACCTCAAGATCACTACTGCTGATAAAGGTTAATGAAGGTCATGATGGTAAGTGGCAATTTTTCATACAGTAATGCATCAGAATCCTATGTGAAACACATGTATTAAGATATTTATGGCAAGGACAGAATTTGGTGAGAAGACTTTAACAAGATCTCTCCCTCCAGGATAAAGGGAAGACCTAATAAAGGTTTTAAAAACACTTGCTACAAACCAATCAAACTTCTCCATTTTCAAATATTTCTATACAAAATACATGTAGGTATAACTATGCAAAACATGTAAAAATAGCAACATTACGAGGGCTGTTCGGAAATTATTGAGACATTCTGTTTATTTACCTTTCTAATTGACGTTTTTGGATAAAACTTGCTAAATACATTAATCATTCATTAATAAATTATAAATAGTCAATTTACTAAATGTATGAATATTTTTGTTTATAAAACGGTCTTTCCTTGCTTGAAAGGTATAGATACCCAGAGCAGTCATAGAGCCAAATGTTGAAGAGTATTGAGAGCTGTGTAGCATGTCTTGGTATTCAAAGAAAAAGTGGGGAAAATATGCAAATTTTATACGTCATTTTTCATTATCATTGTGACGTAATTTTTGGGAAGGTTTTGAAAAGTTTCAGTTATATCAAGTTACAAAAAACGTTTGCGCTTTGACAATGAATTTTGAAGTGAAGGCGAAGCAGCGATCGTACATCAAATTCTGTGTAGAGATCGGTAAGACTCCCGTTCAGACCAGACTTATTAAAACTTAGCGGCCAGCTTGATTCTGTTCTCTTCCATCATTATAATGCACCAGCACACACAGCACTTGCTACACAATTGAAAATTGAGCTTGTAGGATTTCAAAAGCTTCAGCACACACCTTACAGTATGGACTTTGCTGTTTTTCCTAGGATCAAAGCCAAGTTGCGCAGCATTAAATTCCATGAATTCAGTGAAATGAAACAAGCTACTTTAAGAATTATAAGATCCCTGGATAACAACTTGTGCAAAAATGTATATGAAAAGTGGGTGGCTAGGCATGAAAAATGTGTCAGTTTAAGTGGAGAAAATTTTGAAAAAGAGTAATTGTGACAGATAACGTTTACGTTACGTTACAATGACGTTGAGACAATTCTGTACGTTGCTCCGGGTCAATTGAATATGCAAATTCTCTTGTATAGTATGCATTGTGTAATTATGTTATGATGCTGAAATTTAGCACATTTGTTTCTTATGTTCTTGGTAAAATTTTAGTGAAATTTCATAGATTTATCAGATTTTTTAAAGAAGTTGGGGGAAATGTCTCAATAATTTCCGAATAGTCCTCGTATAAACTGAATTAAGTCAAATTATTAGTGTTTACTGGGGATTTATTTCAGAGTAATTCCTTGAACTCTTTTCACATATTCATTTAAAAAAAAACTGTTCTAGGTGCATCATGTTGATAAATTAGAATCAATACTCTACAGTAAGAAAACTTTCAATCATGCCCAGAGTTTGTCAAACATTGTAAAAATTGGGACTTCAAATTGAAGTAGAATATTTTGTTTGTAGCAAGTGTCTTTAGCACAACATTACAAAATATTAATGTCCATCATCAACAACACTATACATAAAATATCAGCGTGATTGATGGGGGAAAAATTGACTAAAAGTTCAAAAAATTTTTATCACAATCAGTCACTAAGTAAATTCCACTTGTTGATCCTAATTACATACTAGCATGTAAAAAGTTAAGGCTTTGTATAATCATCCACAATACCCGTATTTAAAAGCAAAGTGCAGTAAACTTTGGATAAACTGACAGACATTTCTGTAACATTATACAGTACTTTAACAGTCATACATAGAAACTATACCAAACATAAAGGTAATATCTGATGAAATATCACAACTTTATACAGTTTTATAATCAATACTGTAAATCTATTGTATCTAATTCTGTGTGTATGTTTTTGGGGGGTTTTTTCTTTGGGGGGGGGGGGGGGGGGAGGGGAGGGTTATTATTATTTTAGTTTTTGCATTCCACAATGTTCAATACACAATATTGCATCTACTGATATATGTTACTTTCATATGGTACACAATAAAGTTGGGGCAGTTAAATACACATTATACATGTACACCACTTCAACAGAGCGTGAACTGTTCCAACTTCTTTAACTCATATAAAATAAATGCAAATTACTTTCAATCCTTATAATTTAATTTAGAGAAATGGATTGATGTAATTTGATAAACAATTATAAAGAAAATAGGAATTTCTTGTGATACAGACTAATATTGTCATAGCAACAAAATGGAAATGGGAGGAGCCAAATGTATTGTGATATCAATGCTAGACATGGACACCATATGGAGCTACTTAACAGCAACTTTGTTTTCACAATATAGTGAATGTTGATAAAGTCAAATGAACCAATCAAATCGTGTTTTACAAGTAAAATCAAATTATTCTTACCTAAAAGTAAAAAAAATCATATGTGCAAACCTTTAGACTATGACAGATGAATGACAGGCAAGTTTGATGTAAAAAATTAAGGTCAGTAAAGCACACAGTTACCTAGTGACTGACAAATTCAAGTTAGAATCAACAAACATCAATCTAAATAGAAAATGTTGAATCAAACATGAGTGACATTTCACTTGAAATCAACATCTTCCCATTCTGTATGGTTGAACAAAGGAAACATGTTAAATATTTGCAGACTTTTATAAAATTTGAAATTTACGAAAAACTATGTCCCCATCTGTAGTAAATTTGGCCTTGAGCTGTCATAACCTTGACCTTCAGTTCTCTAAGTGCAAGGCTTCCGTCTTGTATAATAGTTATGACCAAATCCAAAGTTGCCCACACACAAACAGAAATAAAGATATAAAATTTGTCTCCAATCTTTGATCTCAGGTGGTCACAAAACAAGAAACATTGTCTGTCTAAGTGTCTCTGCATGCATTTTTACAACTGCATTGTAATAAACATTATTTATTTACTGTTTTGTATATTGAGTAGATGGATCAATTGATTAGAGCATCTGGTAATTGCCATGAAAGAAAAACTCCACAAATGTCACAGGTAAACAAACATTCTAGTGACATCACATTTGATTTGAATTAAATTGTACAGGTGTGGATGCCTATATACTTATGATATAAATATTTTTGATAAAACAATCATTTAAACACCTTAAAATTTTAAAAATCAAAATGAATGGCAGGAATAAAAATTACACTGAAATCAAAAACAGAATATATACAATTATTCACTATATAATACTTTGGGATAAAAACATTAATGGGAACTTTTAGCTTTAAAATCTAATGAAAATGACCATCAATATATATATATATATATATATATATATATGTATGTATGTACTTATTCTTTAAATCTAATCACAATAAAATACAGTTTATGCTTTATAGAGTATTTTGGATTTATTTCAATATTCTCAGTGAAGTAGATGAAAGTGTTTTACAAAAATTATACTATTCTCTAACATTTTCCTTGTATATCTGAAGTTATGAAAAGTAACAGTCATCATCTTAATAATGATGAAACCTCTCTTCAATTCTAAGGCTTTCACACAAGGCTTTCACACAAGTGTTGATAAACATCAAAAATTATTTAACTTTGCTGAGCCAATTCAATTTAAAAACAAGAGACCTAGGTGAGCCACCAGAGTCACCTTTGCTCTGCTATTGTTCAGCTCTTGTATTGTATAAGGATTTTTTTAAAATCTTTATTCCCGTGAAAAATTTTAACCCTGTATTGTGGCCCCAACTTAGCCCATAGGGTCACAATATAACCATGATACAAGGTCAAGGATCATGGTATGAAGAGTAAGGTCTTGCCATTAGGAATTTGTACGTTTTGTTTAAAATTTGGGTCAAAGTCCAAGGTTAAGATCACAAGGTCAACCATCATGGTATTAAATGTAAGGTATTGCCATAAGGAATCTAAAAATAAAATATGAAAGCCATACCTTAAATAGTGTTCAGAAGATATTGCCTAGGTTTGGTTTTCTTAAAAGTAGGTCAAACTCCATGACCCTCCATGAATAAATTTGAATCCCCTTTCCCAAATGATGATTTGTACCACATTTTATTAAAATTGGCTCATTGGTTCTTAACAAGAAGATGAAAATGTGAAAAGTTTACAGCAACAGACAAATTTTGATCAGAAAAGCTCACATGAGTCCATCAGTTCAGGTGAGCTATGAATGTCAAAAATGACATGCATTTAGTCACTGGGACAGATTTATAGTGGGAGCATGTCAAAAGTAGATAAAAATCTACTGTAGTTTATTAGAGAATGTAACAGAAAATCTTTGTAGGATATTTTAACAAAATCTCAGGCTAAGATATTTGCAGGTTCCAAAGCAAATTACATTACTATTATGTGGTTACATAATTAAAAATCATGTGAGAATTGGTTGCACATCATGAAAATATCATTTAGATTTGTACAATGTTTGTTATGGAAAATACAAATATATCTACATGTATATATTCTTATATTATAAAAATAATATTTCAATACATATATCCCCGTCCTCACAAGCTGTGTATTGTAAAATAAAATACAAGTGAATCTGAGGTATAACATGCAATTGTATTTGGTCCAACATATAATACTACCCCTGCAGTCCATCACTAGTAAATTTTCATTGGGCTTGCAAATCACATTAAATCAGTAATTATATATTTAGAGTAGTAATTTCATGCAGTTTTTATATTAAAATGACTTGTATCTATTAATTTCTTATATTCAATATTTCATAACCAAATTCTCAACAAACACTTGATTTACTGTATGCAGCTAAATTTCACCTGTTTTCAAACAATTATTGATATTTTTCGTGTATACGGCCACACATCAATGCTACTATATTATGGTTCAAAACCACTAGACTATTGGACTACTGTTCTTAAAAGATAATATTTATATCCCTCCATAAAAATTGTAACTAGCACAAAAAAGCAGAGCATTTAACATCAATAAACATGCAATAATATATCATCATGAATATCACACAATTAAGCACCTCAGGGGAAGTTAAAATCAGCAATCACAGAACCACTTGTAATTAAACTGTATAGACAAGTATACATATATACAATTCTAATTGGATAAATATTGAATCACAGAGCATTAACAAATGGAAGGCACATCTGACCTTTTGTAAAATACGCATAAAATACTGGTAATAACAAGGACAGTTTTCGTTGCTATGCAGCCTTTTTCTTTGTGCTATACTTCATTAAGCACACCACTTTGCCAGCACTGGTTGTTAATCCAATTACATTGGGTGACTGAAATATCATACATAAAAGAAGAAAGGTATTAGATTTAAAAAAAAAATATTAATGAACAATTTTCATAAATAGTTAAAAATCAAAAAAAAAATAAATAAATAAAAAAAAATTTATATGTGTGACTATTAAAATTGAATAACTAGATATACCATTCCCTAGATGCAGCACAAAATTACAATTCTAGCTCATTGCTAATAAAAAGCATTTCTGACTGTATTTAGAGGTTCATAAAGATGGCTGTGTTCAATTTAAATCCCATATACCCAGTAGCTGTCTGAAGGGCCAGCGTATGTGAAATATACATACAACATCATGAATAGTCTTAAATTCCTATTTTGACTAATCATAACTCTTACTTGCTGAGTCTTTCTTGAAGATATAATGGGTGTATTACAGATTATTAACATTTCTTTAAATATTCTGTAGTTTGATTTTGACTTTCATTTTGTACAATGTACAATATAAACAGTATTATAGATATATATAGATATATTATATCCATCATCACTCCTAAAGTTACATAAATACTGTTCAAACACTTAATGATTCTAGAATGTACTTAAGATTTCATCTACCAGTGAAGAGTTTCAAGTTCCAATGTACAGAATTTACTCAGGACAAAGGGTGATGCATGTGACGTATTATGTGGTTCACAATAAATTGTGAAACAAAAAAAATAAAATAAAAATCCAGTTTTGAAATGATACTTTTGTCTCTTATTTATGTGATAATTGTCATTCCCCCATTTCACAACTGTAATTACATAAATCATATGCTTGTTGATCTATAAAGAGAAAAATCAGTTTGCGATATATATATGGCCATGAGGTCTTTATGTTTTATCAAATTCCCATAGAAAGAGTGATTTCCCACATTTTTAATGCATCTATATATATATATACCAAACACTCTATATATATATATATATATATATATATATATATATAGAGTGTTTGGTTGTTTAATGTTCTCCAAAGAATAGTAATTTAAAACTAAGAAAAATTACAACATACTCATAGGAGAGTCAAGACATTCATTCACAGCAAAAATTATCATATTATATTTTTTAACTTTTCTAAAGGACTTATAAAGATAATTTGGTTTCTATTTTCTATTTGCTATCAAAATCAAAAGTTGTGCATTTCTTTCAAAATTAAGTGTACATTTTTTCTGCAAGAATCCTGATTTAACTCCATTAATTGTTATTCTTAATTTGTTGAAAAATGAACTGGAATTATGACTTCATAAACATCACATTTTGCTGTCATTTTTGGTATTCTAACTTATAATGCTATGTTCACAGTTTTGGACAAATTTTATATTTATGTCACATATTCATCATTCCAGTACAATACTGTGATAACAATATTTTTATCTCTTCAAAGCTGCCGATCTGAAAGAAAAGTGCTCACAAATATAAGAATTTTACCAAAATCCGAATGAAACAGAGAAAATGTATAATTTTTTATCAATTACTTCAGATGACTAAATATTAGAGACAAATAATATGAAACTTTATTGAACATGATCTCTAACATGAATATTAAAGGAAGTAGGATTAAAGTTTTACATATGAAGTCATTTTGTAGCCTATCAGGAGGAGTCAAAAAAAGGGCCCAAAATAATAAGCCAGTCAGGTTCACTCAAGACCTTTGTCTTTAGTAAATTCTGTACTTTATCTAAGGAATGAAAGTAATTTTTATTTATTTTATATGATAAAAAAGTAGGTTAAGAATTTACATTTCTTAAATTGGGGAAATAATTATTGCTCCTTATAATCTGATTTTTTTTAAAAATGCATTTCATCTAATTCTAAGAATGATTATTTAAAAAATCTTTGAATGTCATGAAAACAATACGGAAACATATTTGAGTTAAACATATTGTGATGCCATTCCCTGATTGTCACATATGACATAACCCAACATCTATCTAGTTTATATGATGTAATAAAAGTCAAATACACCAATCAAATTGCATTTTACAAGTGAAATCAAATGATATGTTTCTTTCCTCATCTACAAAGAAATGAAGTTTCATCAAAATATTCAATATCCACTGCTCAATATCAATATCCATAGTTCATTTACTTGATGACATTTCACAAGTAATTTTATGCTATAACTAAAATCATAGTACTCAAAACTTGATTCCTGGCTTGTTTTAAAATGAAAGTCCTATATTTCCTCCCTTCCAGCTGGGACAAACAGGAATATGTTTTAGGCAATTAAAGTAATTGATGTCATAAGATTTTGCAAAATCAATGATTTATTTAGATTTATGCATGATAGGAACATAAATTTTGTTGAAGTCTTTTCCAAACGTTATTGTAAAAAATCTTGTTAAACATAAGATATTTCAAAAGCCTAAGTTCTTTATTAATAATCAATCATACGTTTCAAATATTTCATTCAAGGGCAATAATTCTGTTTCCATTATGCAACAGATTTTCTTTATTTTTCACAGATATTTTGTATATTTTTGTAAAGAAACAGTTTCATGAAATTGTTATGAATGCTATTATATCTTTATATTAGCCAGTTGTGAAATTTGATAATACTTTTTAAGGAAAATAGCAATTTTTTGACTTTGGTATATATGATTCTGTTTATGTATGTCTTGCATCATAAAAAGTGCAATGAACTATATATTTTATTTGATAATTTATTTGTTTTAACTCTACTCTAATAAATGGAAATAAATAAACTTTCTATACATTACTCAGATAATAATGCGAGTATGGCATTACCTTAAGTTAATTTATCTTATAGAAAACTTACGTAAATAAAAAAGTCATCCAACATAAGACCATAGACAAACCACATAGTAGCACAAGCAATTCCACCAATCAACATGGAAACGGATATGTCTGCTGAACTCTGCTTTTTTATACATTCTCTCTGAAAAGACATACATGTACATTTAATTAAAATCATTACGTCCAGCCTAAAAGAGGCCCATGGGCCACAATGGTCACCAAGTCACCTTGGCCCTGCTGTTCTCACAAGATTTTTTCAAAAATATTTTACCCTCTTTATTCCCAAGAAAAAAATTACCCTATTTTAGACCCCACCTTAGCCCCATAGGATCACGAAAGCTGATTCACACAATATAAGACTGTTTCAATACCAATATTACCAACATGGCATTGCTGTTCCAGAGAAGATTTTTCTCCTTTATTCATGCATTATGTAATATTTGATCCCTGATAAGAGCCTGAATAGAGCCCCACCCTAACCCCAGGGTCCATAATATAAAACAAAAACCAAAAAACTTGAACCCACACAACATGGGAATGTTTGCATATTAATATGATTTAGTGTGTCCCTGCTACTCTTGAAAAGCATCTTCTAAAATTTCAAACTTTGATCCCTATTATAGCCCTATCCTAGCTCATGTGGCTATGATTAGATCAAATATGAATCTCCACTACATTGGAATGCTTGCATATTATATGACTAATCATAACCTTTAGAGATTGTCTTTAAAACAACACCTTCACCCTCACATAAAAAAAATTAAAATACAAATTGGGATGCAAAATTTCAAATAGGGAAAGCAAGTGAAATTGGATGATAACATAATTATGTGGCTGAGAGTTTAATTTTGGACATTCTGGGGGAAGGAAGCAGAAAATTAAATCTGTCTTTGACAGGTGAAAGTCCTGCACATAAAATACTGAGAATGTGCGCTAATCCAGAAATCAAAAACGTGCAATTTCATTGAGGTCCTGGAAAATTCTGACAATGAAGATAATGAAGGAATTCCTGTAATTGTTCCTAAATCTGATTAAATACTAAGCCATTGTAATGAAATTCAGTGTTATTTGATGCCACAACAAAATACAAATGTTACCATATTTGAACGTGTGTGAATTTGTAGAACAAAAGTTAAAAATCTGTAAAATGAAAGCAAACAAACCTTGATGCATTCTTGAAATAAAACATTAACTGAGTTTACAGTGTCATTGTAAAATATGCTAAGAAATTCACTGTGTAAAACAGAAAGTTAGTTTGGGCTGGCACCAAAGGATATAACAGGATCCCATAGAAAACATTACATCCCAATTTTGAAGGGTATGGAAATCCAGGAAAATGTTTTCATGAAACTACTATGCTTGTCATGTACTTAAGGATCTATATGAAATTAAGACAGAATAAATGCAGAACTTTGTAATTTTAACAAACAATAGGATGCAACTTCCTCTAACAATCCATTCCAAATATGATACCCTCCCCTGGGGTTTACTGCAGGGGGACACAATCTTTATTTTTGGCCATTATGCATTTTTACACTAAAGCTGTGGAAAGGATAAACCTGTATTACAATGCAAATATTTAATCCCCAATCATGGCCCTATGAGGGTCACAGTTTCAACAAATTTGAATACATTGCACTAAACAGGGTTTCTTACTTATCAATTCAACAAACTGTAGACTTAGGGTACTGGACAAAAATTATAATTTTCATTCAATAATTTTTCACACACACACACACACACACACACACACACACACACACACACACACACACATATATATATATGAGACTTCAAACCCCTACTGTGTCCTGGCATTTAATGCAAGGGTCATGGTTCGAATAAACTTGAATTTTATATATACAAGAGACTTTTCGTTTTCAAAAGATTTTTAAACACCCCATCATATTTTCTTTATCTTACAATTACAGTGTATCTCCGATTGGAATGGGGCATGGCCTTCATTTTAACATACCTAAATTCCCTTTACCCAAGGATGCTCTGTGCCAACTTTGGTTCTAGAGAAGTAGTCACAATATGTGAAATGTTAATAAGACAACAGAGTGGCATACTACTTCAATCAGAAAATCTGAGCAAAACATTTAGGTGAGGTAAAAAACAAAACAAACAAAAAAAACCCAATAAAACCCACAATTTAAAGGGAGAATACTGCAGGGTCTCGTATAACCAGTACACCTTCTTTGAATTTGCATACACTCACAATTTCTAATGCTGGTGTCGCCCAAGTAACAGTTGCAACAACAAACATGAACATTCCCAGCATATTCAGGATGGCCTTCTCATGGACAACAACATGGATGAGATACTGATAAAATGTCAGAAGTCCTAGTCCCGCCATGGTGGCCTGAGTCATAGGCTTACTCTGGAAAATAAAAACAAAACTGCATATCATCACTTATAAGGCATCCACATCAAATCATGTGTAATAGAGACAAATCAATAACATACAATTTGAGCAGTTACTACATTTGATATTACATTTCCATTACAAACTGCAATCAAGGGATTCATTTGACTAAAAAACATTTCCTTTTTCTATCCAAGGACATTAAAGGTCATGATTTCTAACAGTGGTAGAAACACAAAGATAGGCATGAATGAAAGTTAAATCGCATTTAATAAAAATTTATTGTCTTTGCATTGACAAGAAATAAATCTGTAAAATTGTAAATAGAATCAATTTGTTTCCTGCTTATCGTTCTTGATTCTGATCCATGTAAACAATGCAATGAAAATAGTGTATATTGTACAACGTATGTTTAATGAAATCTTAAACTAATTCATTGGATATGGATGATATTTTCTGATGAACTGCCTAATTTTGTGGTTGAACCATACTAGTTTGAACCAGTCAGGAATGATGCACGGCAAGCGAATAACGTTCATCAGAGGATGATATATAAGAAGAGCTTGAGGATTTCAGTATCCTTATGATATCAGATACTGAAGTTTAACTTTTGTGTTTTAAAAAGATTAAAAGTCTTATAAATGTTTGTACATTTTATTTATAATTTATCATTTTAAAAAATATTCTAAAAACTGTAATGTAATCCCATTTCATTTTTGATACATATGACCACAAATGAAGTTGCACTAAAATATTCTTGTACCACAAGTCGTAGGTGTAGAGTACCCTAAATGTGGCAAATGTATCATTCTGGATATCATATGTTGTACAGGCGCAAGGTTCTTCATAATCAGCTGGTGTTTCCTCAAGTGCCCCAAAAATGTAAAATTTACAAATCGTTCTATTTAAAAACAATGGTGGGGGTGGGAGGCTTAATTCTATATTTTTACTTGCGTATAATTCTATAGCATGTATTGGTTTTACTTTCTCACTATACATTCCCGCTGTTCAAATATTGTTTATAATAATCAAAAAAGATGATAAAAGTATTTTTTTGAATAACTATGTACGTTCAATTATCAATACTGATATAGTGTATGGAATACAAATTATAGTTTCTGAATGATACCTCATGAATTTCTTATATTTGAATTTCAGAACGAAGGTTTATTTACAATTTCAATTTAACTATATTATAATTTATCTTACAATTTTGAATAAAATAATAAATAAAAGTTATATACTTTTGGGTTGTGAGTGTAGCTACATTACACATATTACAATTAATAAACATGAAACTATACGAATATCATTGACTGATAGAGTTTGTAATGTACATCAAATAAGAATATCGAATATAATTTTATGTAAATTTATTCAAAGTTCATATTCATTGATGGGGTGCATTTTTGTGTAATACATACTTCCAGTGCTCCTCACTTCAACTAAGTGCTTGACTTTCAGTCTTCGGAAAATGAAAAATTATTGGCACAGAATCTGATTTTAAATTGATCTATTTGTGTTCACATCGTTTGGTTGCCGATGTATCTACTGAAGTGCAGTGTTAGTGGCAATAAATCCACTGCATTGGAGATTTTATACCCGCATTTCTAATTTTTTTTTTTTTAAATTTCTTAATTTTGGATCCCTTGGGAAGAAGTACATGGCCAAGTCCCCTTCTGCGATCTAATAATGCAATTTTCAAATCTATGTAGTAATTTTATACTTAGTTCTACAAACTCTTGTTTACATCACAGTGGGTCTTTCTGATGTCATCGGCAAGGGAGATAAGCCGCGATCATCAAAGATCATTTTCGTGATCAAGTACATTTGATCAGCTGTTATAACATTATCTTGCATTAAAAAAAAAATAATACTAATGACTTTTTATTTAATAAACCTTGATTAATGAATTCCTATGCTTAACTTACTTTCTTCAGAATATTGTTTCATATGACCTTTAATATTTTCATTAAGGTAAATTCAGTAGAAAGAATACAAGTTGCATACACTTCTATCAGCAGTCGATTGCTAGATTTTACATAAAGTCTACAAGATCCCTGCTTCAATTCATAGCACTGCACATCCCAAAAATTTCAACATTACAAATGCAGTCCTTAAATTTCACTTTTCTCCCTTCCTGACCAGTCACTCTTACCTTTGGTTGGCTGACAAGAATGATGGTTAACACAAACACAGCTTGGAAGACAGCACACACCCAGTTAATGGTAATCAAGGCATTATTTTCAAGTAGTTGTCCATACACAATTCCAGCAAAGGCACTAAATCAATTAGAGAATGGGATGAATCTCCTTATAAGACTTAATTACAATTATTTCCTGCAGACTACTGAAAAGGGGATACATATACTATTGCAGAAACTTAACATTGGTTCAGAGGTATCAAAAGTGCCATTACACCTACGTAAAGAACTTATATATGTAATGTCATGTCTTCATAGCCATCACTAAACTAAAAGAGAGCAGACCCGACACTAATGTAGAACAAAATCTAGCTATCTTTATCAACTAGGGTGGTTTACCTTTGTGAAGGTTGCATTAAAAATATGCCAATCATAACAGACATGTGATGAAACAATTGCAAATGATTGATTTGAAAGATGTTGACAACATTTACAATTAGTAAAAATTTTAACTAAAGTCTGCCCTCTTAAACTTTAAAGTATGATTTTTATTCTCAGAACACTCATAGTGACATAAAACAAATAATATTCTCACTTTAATAGTCCTAACAGACAGAAGATGTAGTTCATCTTGTTGGGGTCCTTGGATTTGTAAACTGCTATACATGCTGGTCTACAAAATATAAAAATACAAAGCTATAAAACTGTCTAGTTTCTGAAGCTGGAATTGGAAAGTCACTTCTAATATTCTAAACTGAAGTAAATTCTAATGTTCTATAATAATGTACAAATATTGGCATACACAAACATCTCAATCTTCATCTATGAAATAAACAAATGGATAGATTTACATCATATAAAAACAGACAAATTCTTAAGTTGTTATAATGTTATAACCTTTGTTTACTTACACCATGAAAAACATAAGTATATCTTCAAATCAACATATAGAATTTGAATGTATATAATGGTTTTCCTTTTACCACTCTACTTGATAATTTAAAAATGAATAATCAAATATATGAAAATGAAATATACATGATGTTAAACAGGGAGCTAAAAATATGTGGACAAATATTCTCTGCTCTCGTTTTGAGGAACAAATTCTAATCAATTCTGAGTTTACGTGCACTAACTTCCTTTGCATGCAAGTCATATCCATAATGAATTAGTAAGAAGTACTTTCTCACAAGTATGTCAGTGCAAACCAGTCCAATCATTTATGCATAAATTGTATGTGTTTACCTCCATTACAAATATTAATCTTTGATAAAAAATATTTCCAATTGTTAATTTCCAAATAAAGAAGTCACACATGAACCAACTTGCTGAACAGTAGCCAAACTTTTACAAAAGTGGATTCAAATACATATTATATAGAATTTGTCACGATTTGAGCGAGTCTCCATTACTTGGGGATACTTGTATATTGTTTTGACATATCGTAGCCTTGTTCTTGAGGAGATTTCTTTAAAATTTACACCAAGATATTCCAATGTAAAAGTTTGAACACATATTGTAGCTCCACCCTGAGCTTGGGGACCACATGAAAATTTGCATCTGTACTATATAACAGAGCTATCAATCATAAGGATTGTCATTTCTGACCCAGCGGTTGTTCAGAAGAAGCTTTTTAATTGACCCCACCCGATTTCTATATATGTACTACAAATTTCCTGATTTTTTCACTTTGAAAGAGGGTGTTTCCTTTCATTTGAACAAGACTTTTAAAATCATGACCCTTTTGTTCTTAAGAAAAAAGATTTTAAGAAGTTTGTCTCTTTATACAGTCCCATATAGAACTTTGTTCCCTAATTGTGGCCCCACCCTACCCTATGGAGCAATAATTTGAAGAAATCTGAATCTACACAACCTGAGGATGTTTGCATACCAATATGACTAATTATAACTCTGCTGGTTTTAAGAAGATTTTAGAGATTTTTCCAATACATCCCTATGTAAAACTTTATTTAATCCCCTGTTATTGCCTTTGGACTATATGAATTTTAATTATGTCTGGAAGCTTTCACAAAAATTTCATCTTTTCTGGACCAGTGGTTTTTAAACAGATTTTTAAATGATCCTGATCCCACTCTATTCATTGCATTTTCTGATAATCTCCCCTTAAAAGGTAAGATATGGCTCTTCATTTTAAAGGGACTGGTTCAAATATTTTGAATCCCCCCCCCCATTTTTTATGTTAAATATTAAAAATGTAACCATTTAAAGTTGAAAACAAAATCGGATCTCTCAATGCAAGGATAAGAGCAATATTTTAGCCTTAATTCAATGTTATGTCAACAAGATTCAAGTCTTTTTTCTATGTTTACAAATAACAAACTAGTGAAATGTTAATTTTGTAATTTAAAGTATCCTAATTTTGCAAAGACACAAATATAACTTCAAAGGGGCACACTATGCCTATTAAGAATACTTGAAATGTGATATATTATATTCTTTTTGGATTGATATAATCATACATTTTCAAAGCCTTGCAAACAACAACATACCTCAATCTCTGTTTACACAACAAATAATAAACTCTATAATGAGCATCTGTCATTATGCACCCATAAAATTTGGTGAAACCCTTTGAATATAACACATTATATAATAGATTTTTACCATTTAAAGTGAAAATAAAAATTTGGGGGGAAATCCTGAATCCTGAACCTTCAACCAGTCTGACTTTGTTGTAGAAGTGAATTAGTAGGGGCTGGCTTTAGTCAGCCTGTCCCTTTAACAAACTAGAACCCCCTTCACCCACTGATACTCTGCACCAAATTTGATTGAAACTGGCTCTGGAGAACAAGATAAAATTGTGAAAAGTTTACAATGACAACTTCAATAAATATTATGCAGCTGTGGTTTGTTAGATTAAAAGTTGTGATACCATTGGTAATATGGCACAACTTTCATACTGAAATGTTCTTAAGGTTTGATACTGTATCAACATTAAATAATGTGATAATAACTCATGGAAAGAAATTTGTTCTTTTATTAGCTATGTACATTCAATGGTCTATTTCCTTGCTTACAAATTGTTAGTAAAGACAGACTAATGAATAATTGATATTAGTGTCCAATACTTTATTCTGAGATATCAGCTTGCATATTTGGGCCTTATGATAGTTTAATTTACATCACAAATTAGAAAATGATTCTTATTAATATACTCAGTGAATTTCAGATTGTGTGTCACTTCCCATAAGTTCTGTCTTCTCAATTCTTCATGTGATCGAAGTAATTTCAACATTTCCAGATTATACCATATCAAAGTGGCACCAGCTAGTGGTCAACTATCAATGAATTAGCAAGTCTGGGTAAATGAACACACAATTAATCAATATGTGTATGTATGTAATTGCTCTTCTGACAGCCTACTGAGCTTCTGTGCTGAGCCTTGAGGTGTCTGCCAGACCAATCAATACAGTTACTGCCTTCAATAAGATTCAGTAGCACTCAACGGAAGCACATGGCAATCATTCATCTGAATCAACATACCAATTAACAAGTCATGAAAGTTTATACATGTATTGATTTAACATTGCGGAAAATTATATATATTGATACACTATGTTGAAACATACCAATAATTTGCTATTTTATTTCATACAAATATTAGATTAACTTCAAGTACTTTTGCAAAATTTGGTAAAAAAAATTTGAATCCTGTTTTAAAAAACAGTTTTCTGAATTTTTCATATCAAAATAATCTTAAAAGTTAAGTGTGAATTCATTAGAAACATGTTTGCTGTAACCATGGTTTACTGAATTCAATTGTAATAAAACATTCTTTGTCAGTATGATGCTTTAACTACCCTAAAAGTACAATATCCATGTTACCCTAATGGACATCGTACTTCTCGTGTAGCGATAAAGTATCATATTAACCTAAAAAAATGTCAATAATGGTATAATATACCTCCATAATACAAAACAGCTTGATAATTATTCCTTAAATAGAGGGGTTATTTTTTACTTTGAGTATAAGCATGACAAGATAAATATGATAAAAGTTTCATGTTAACAAAACCATGTAAAAACACCAGCTATCAGTTACATGCACTCATATGGTATACATGTATGCGCTCAACTTCCGCCCTTCTGTCGCCACAGATACTCGACCTGACATGTTTTAGTGGTCTTTTTCTAATATTCATATATCTCATATTTATTTGTGTCCACGTTTCATAACCGGACTGATCCTAGTACTCTGTGATAAGACCGTGTCTACTGATATCGGCGTATTATTTTCTGCAGTTACACGATGCAGCCAAACTTTTCAGTACTAAGTCTATATGCAGTAGTAATGCGTAATTATTAAAAATCAAGTTTTTCTGCTAAAACTTACATGCCGCTTATCATCATGAGATAAGTGACGATCTCCGTTCCCAGTTCCACCATTCGAAACACCTCCATTCCGACACCCATCAACTCAACTTTCACCTGTATAATATTCTTGACCTACTTGTCAAAGATTGCACGTGGCTTCCGCCGCATAGATCATTTTTCAAAACAAACACAGAGTTGCTGTTCTTACCTGAAATAACTCTATTTTGTACTAGAGACAGGAGCTCTCTCTCTCTCTCTCTCTCTCTCTCTCTCTCTCTCTCTCTCTCGCGTACTAAATGGAAAAATGACGCTATAAATGGAGATATAGTTTGTTTTTATCCAAACCCAATTACCCCTTTATGAAGCACCAAATTAACATAAACTCAAATAATTCAAGATATCTTTATTTATTTGAAGATATCATCAATTTAATTATTGCTCTCAAGAATTGCGCTCCGTAGCCTTTCACTGCAAGACCTTTCATCTATGTACAATTATTCTTCGTATATAGCCAGATATATTACCGAAAGTCTTACGATTGTTGGCCAAAGATCATGACTGTACTTATAACAGTGGCCACCCTATTGTAAAGTTTCTGGATACAGTTTAAGACTACTCCATCGCCACATAGAAATGGGCTGTGTCTAGGCAAAAAGCCCATGAATTATCAAGATATTCAGACCAGAGATATATACCTGGCACGTTACTACTTGAATTATATGTGGGAGGAGTTGGAGGAAGCAAAAAGTATGACAGACGGATGGAACTGGGTACCAACAAATTATATACCCTAACTTTCGATGGAAAGTGCCGGTTCTTGTGTTTCAAGCCTTAATTGGCGTCTTTAAAAAACCCTGGTTGACAGAACTCTTCTTGCATTTGACGCAGTAGTCAGGACATCTTTTGGAAGATGATTGGTGATGTCCCGTAGACCTCCAATAAGGTTTCGGAATTTTCATTTTCACCTTGAAGGCCAAATGGGGGTTGAAATGACATTTTTCTACACGAACCTGTTTCCCAGAACTCCTCCTACATTTTACGCAGTCAGTGGCGTAGCTAGCCTTGAAGTGAAGTGTACGCACAGTAAGAATTCCAAAATAGGCTGGGGACCGTCTTAAGGCCCTTAGTGGGTCCAGGACAAGGCCCTAGTGGGGGCCTAGGGCCGAAGATCCCGGAAGCTCATGGGTTTTGGGTCTTTTTAAGTTACATTTATGGGTTTTTCTAGCTATAAAATCATGCATAATAAAATGAAAAATTAACAATTTTTGTTGTCAAATTGATGTGTACGCCCGGGCGTTTTGGTGTCAATGGCAGCTACGCCACTGACAGTAGCCAAAACATCTTTTAGAAGAAGGTTGTTGATGTTCTGTAGATATGCAATAATTTCAAAATTTTCATTTTCACCAAGGGGGCTAATTGAGGTCGAAAAAACGACATTTTTCTATAGAAAAGCCTTGAACATTCCCACGACTCCTTACATTTTATGGAGTAAGCTAGATCATCTTTCGGGAGATGCCATATAAATGTGTAGCAAGTTTTCAGAAATGTTCCTTTTCACGCTGAGGGGCAAATGGGAGTGGAAAGAACACGAACAAAAACCCTGGTGCTCAGTGCATTGTGTCATGTGCACCATGAATATATTTGCCCTAAGGGTTGGAATCTCAACTATTTTAAAGATATTTGAACAATCAAGAAAAAAAGGGGGAGGGGGCTAGGATGACCTCGGAGCACTTGCCTTTCAGAATGCATCTCGATGAGCGTAGCAGGAATACACATGTATGTGGTTCAGGACCTCAACTGTTTTAAATTATGAAATAGGGTTTGAAATGACCCCAGGGCACTTGCCCAACAGAATACTCAATGCATCTTGACACATGCAGCAAGAATATATACGGTATAGGGTATGCTATCTGGTAACTATTGAAACTTCTTCGCTAGTTATACAAGTACGACGGAGAGTATATACAAAGGCAAACACCAGCGTACGAGTGTCATTGTCTTACGGCAGCGGCAAGTTTTATCTGTAACAATAGTAGGTTGGTCGATAGTACTCTCTGATAAACACACGCACATAGACTCCACAGGCCCTACAATTGTTATTACAGAAAAAGATACGGGGAAAATTCGGGTGATATCAAAAACATTACCGAGACAACAGACCACAAACCCAGGGGACGGACCGGGCTTACTTATAGACCAATAAGGACCCAACTGTTCTAAGCAATGACAACCCAACACAACAGCAGTTCTGGAAGTGTGCGAGGGTATTTTGGATGCATTCCCAGTTAAGGAAAATGAAAAACTCATATTTTTTTTTTTTTAAACAAGACATATATAGAACAGAAAGTATTACTCCGGGTTCACTATCGAGGACCCGAATCACCAACCCCAAGCTGACGGATCACCCTTCCCAAGCAAAGAAGACTAAATCTATGCAAAACTAGTCGTTCGGGCAGTATTTCACTGTCTACTTAGCCAGATGGCGCGGGAAGGGAGGGGTGGGGGAGGGTTTACAATGTGATAATTTATTCCCACCTCCAAGAAATGTTAACCGTTCTGCTGCTTTGGGTGCAGAGGGGAAATTGTTGGCTGGAAAAGGCAACAGAGGTAGTAGGTGAATAGAAGTAACCACAGAAAGGCCACCAGACCAGAGGACCAATATGCAGCAGGAGTTCCACAGGGTTCTACTTTAAGCCCACAATTTTGATTTATATTATGGACCTTCCACTGTATACTGGACTCGTGTATTGATCTTTTCGCTGGGGGTGAAATGTTACCCTATTCTAAACCAAATAAAATATTTTATCTTTTGAATAATCGATACGGTCTGGTAGCGAACGAATTGTTTTTAATACAGTACTTGTATAACCAGCTGTATGCTTGTTGGGACGCATCAGACAAAGTCAAAACTGGTCGATTCTTGTTTTAAATGCAATTGTGTAACAAATGAACATTTACTTCAATGGTGCTTACATTGATGATTTGCTACAATATAATACTCATGCATTTTATCTCTGCCGTGTATAACATAGATATTAGCTAAAATGTCGGAATTACTGCATTACAATTTGGAGAAATGTCCGTGTATCTCGGGGTTTAATTCTAATATTCAAAAGAAAGCAGCTAAAATCAGGTTAGACGCCCTTTTAATATGATGCACCTTATTTGAAATTTTGGGATGGCTCACTGGTTTTGAATCAGTACTTAGCTTTAAATAAAAACCGGTACCGTTTATTTTATGGTGTAAATTTCTGTACATGGTTTGTGCTAGTTTAGACTTGATGATGGAAATTTTAAAATTCAGTCTTCAGCGGAGTCGAATTATTGTACTTGACTACCAAAACCAAAACCGATGTGTTTAAAAAAATGTTTCAATACTTTGGGGTTCAATTACGGAGTGTTTTGCCGTTACAAAATGTCTCCCATTTTATCTTTCTTTAAACTCAGTATCAAGAAACTGAAAATTTTAATCTGCCTTATCTAATAAGAATACTTGTTATCATAATCATACCCAATGGGCATGTAAAAACTGCTGTATTTCCTGTGTGTTTGGTGTTGCCCACTAGGCATATAAAACTGCTGTATTTCCTGTGTGTGGTATGCTGGGTTTCCTAGAGGAGGTATACTACATCGTCATCATGGTTGACATGAATCAGACTTTTTGTTCTTCTTTGATCCGCTCCGTAGATTACGCTGGAAAAGGTGTAGTCTACGGAGCGGATCAAAAGGCCCGATTTTAATTAGATTGACATGGGTGAAAATATAAATATCGGCAGTATTTGTTGATTTCGTGCCTTGCTGGGTAGCCCGGTCGCTCAACATGTCAACTGCTTATCTGTATATTGCGGGTTCAAGTCCAGTGGCGGGTTTATTTTTCTGCTTCCTTTCTACAAAAACTGCATTTATAAAAACCAAATAAAGTAAATTTAAGAGTTTTCAATGTCAGCAAAACAATGAAGCCAAACAACTACGAGTCCGGGCTGAAAGGATGATCTTAGACGATGTGTCTACCCACCCATCTTAAAACTAGTGTTGAACCCTTTTCACTTCAGTGCCTGTATTCTGTTAAACAATAAAATTAGGAGTAAAATAATATTTTAGTAAAGGTTTCCACAGGAATTCCCATCCTTTTCGCCCCTTTGAAAAGAAAAAAAAATCTACCGAAATGAAACGAATTCCATGGACCACAATGCTGTTCTTCAGAAGATTTCAAAAAGACACCCCCCTTCTTTATTCCCATGAACAAGGTCCATGGGCCACATCACTCACATGAGTCACTTTGGCCTTGCCATCGTTCAGCTATTGTTTTTAACAACATACTGTGGACTCAAAGGATCACAACTTGACAGAAAATGATTTCATAAAACACAGAGATTCCTTAAAACCAATATGACTAACATGTCCTTGTTGCTCTCCATAACACCAAGGTCACAAGATCATGGTATGAAATGAAAAATATTGCCATTAGAAATCCATATCCAAAATATGAAAGTTCTGTAGGTCAATTTTAATTAAAAGGAAGATAGGTTACAAGGTCAAACAGCAAGGTTTCACACAGTCTTGCCATAAAGAATCTAAATCAGCTTGACCAAGATCAGTTACCCATTTGAAGTTGAATGATACAGTTACATTTTATGTGAATGTTGTATTGAGCTCAGAAAAATAGCTCTCCATTGATATATAACATTATATGTACAATTCACTTGCATTCCATCTTACAATCTCATTTCTTCGAAAAATCTTTGAGTATATTACCTTGTCTGTTCAGAGTTTCATAGTTCCTGGTTGTTAAAGTAAAAATGAAAAGTCACCTCTTATGTATTACAGTCATTTGTATAAATATAGCAAAGAAGGAAAGAAATATCTTTGAAACAGTCTGGTATCGAACCCAGAACCCTTGCCACTGATCTACCAAGGTTGATATACAAAGTATGATAATATTACTGCAGAACCAAATTTAAACCTTTTTTGGAAATAATGCACAAACTCTTCATATCAAAAAAATGAAAAAAATAATTTTAGAGAAAATGGCGGAATATTGCAAATGTCTTTAAGTGATTTAGTGTTGCCTAGCTCTCCTCAAAACAATTCTTTAAAATTTCCTATATATATTCTCCTATAAAACTTTTACTCCCTACTTAAGCCCATGAATTTGCACTACATTGAAATGATTGTATATTAATATGATTAATCATAACAAGTAGTGCTTGAGAAGAAGATTTTAAAAGATTTTATAAATACACGTATATTTCCAAGTAAATTTTGATCCCCTATTGTTGCCCCACTCTACCTCCTTGGACCATTATTCAAATGAACTTGAATCTGCACTACATGAGGATGATTGCCTACAAATCTTGGCCCTGTTCTTAGGAAGATTTTCAAAGTTTCCCCCATGTAATCTTGTGTAAGGTCTAAACTTAAACCAGGGCAATGATTTGAAGAAAACTTGAATATGCAAATCCCGTGGATATGTGCATTACATGAATACACAAAAAAAACCCCCAAAATAAAAGATTTACTTTCTATTCAATTTCAGAAACTCTGACAACTGATAAGTTAGCAACTTCACATGACTATTTAAGCTAACTTGGAGATAATTTGTGACCTGAATTGGTGTGATAACACATGGTCCCTTCATGCTATTTTGCACTCTTAAAACCCTTATATTCAATACGTAAATCTGTAATACATGTAACAATAAAATAAATGAACAATATTTTCCCAACCTTTATTGACTATAATTCTATAGTCCTTACATTAACAATATCATTGTATTGTATACACTATATAACAAATGAAAACTCCTCTGTTGCTGAAGCAGCATCTCACAATGTCTTACAATGTACAGATACTAGAATTTCAAATTATGGACAAAACTTCCTTCCATTCTGGTTCACACTTGTACAGAGAAACATATTCATTCAAATGGTGGAAACTCTATATTTTGTAATTCTTCCATTTTTGAATGTCATAGGTAACAATACTGTTAATTTTGCACATTCATCTTTTTTGAGTTTCTTGATCCACAAGAGGTCCATTTTTAAAACACAAAACTTTAAGTCAGAATTAAATTAAACTGATCCTATTCATGTAAACATAACACTGTTAGTTTGCCCAATCCAAGTGATCTTACTGATTTGGTATGAAGACTCTTTAACCTGGAAAATTGTTTCAAATTTCCTAAGGCTTTGCTTTCCTGTCTATCAGTTATTTTGGTTTCTGAGAACTGTTTGCCAGTTCAAACATGTGCACAAAAGTTCATTTCAGAGTTTTGGATCTCCAGTCCATAAAATCCTCCAAATCATCACCTTCAACATCTTCATCGTCACTCTGTTCTCTAGCATTGTCATCTGAAGTTTTCTTCTGCATAATTTCTGCTTTCTTAATTTCTAAGTCATTTATTTCCTTCCAACGATTTCTGTATCATAAACAAAGACTAAATTATTTGTTCATAGACAGCACGTTAATAAGTTCATTAGAAATGGTATATTTACAGGTTGCAAAGATAGGAATTTCCACCTTGTAAGTGCTTCAGATAGTCATTGAGTGCTTTTCTAAGTTTTCAGTTCAAACTTAAATCTAATCATACATGTACAGGCAACCATGTCCTTAGCTGTCCTTTTAAAATGTGTTTTCCTTTTACTATTCAGCACATTGTCGCAAACCACAGGTTTATGTTTCCATTCATTCCACAATATCCATGGTTTGTGACAATGTATTCAGTATGGTTCGACACTAAGCTTGTGAAACATCTAAATCACTAATCTTGCCAGAACACTGCAGACCTGAGCGGAGGGCCATGATCAGAAGCCTTTTGGGGTATGGAAAAATGCCCCCTAGAAAAATTCTAAAAACTAAATACTCCCAAGGTGCATTTCCACTTGAAATTTTCGATCTGCTTGATGCCCAAAATACATTAAACACTAACTCAAAAACTGATATTGTGCATAATTTTTTTTATCATTTACTTTTATAATAGCTATATCATATTAAGTAAAATTTCAGTGCTTAAGAAGTGACTGGAGGGAGCGAAGTGACTGCACCCACTTCTTAATCATTAAAATTTTACTTAATATGATCAAACTTACTCGGAACCTATCCCACCTTTTTATCAAAACAGCACTATCTATATTTTTCTCTCCTTAAATGTCACATGACTGAGAAATTTTTAACAATTAAGTGAGCCACTTAAAATTTTTTTTTAGCCCTGTTGATTGGAGGAAAAAAGTGGATTAGGTTCTAATTGTTGCTTAATATGACCTTCACCTGTTGCTTATATTTGATGATAATAGATGCTTTAAGTTAAAACTTTCAGGTACTAAGAGTATGTACTAATGTGTTGTGTTAAAAGATGCCCAAAAATGTTAACTGGAATTAGAAAACTTGACGAGCAGTCTATTAAAAGCAAACTTTTAACTTTTACAATCTATGAATTTTATAACCAAAAATTAACAATCAACTAGTCTGGAGATATTTTCTCTAGCTTCATTTTAATAAGACTATGCCACCAATATGTTATAATACTGTGGAATCATTATTATTCATGGCTCAATGTTTGTGGATTTCGTGGATACCTTTTACCAACGAATTTATGTCCCCATGAACCAGGTATTCTCTGCAATAGCTTCTATAGTATAATGTTGTATGTTAACCCTCTAAATTCCATCCACACGAACTTGTAAATATTTGGCTACCCACGAACATTGGCCCCCACGAACATTAATGATTCCACAGTATAATCTAAAGAAACAAAGGAGTATGTTCTGCACCAGAGTATCTCCAAGGTCATTGATTGTGTATCTACATTGTTGATTTCAATCCATACTTACATTTGGTCATCGATTTCATCAATATTCCTTTCAACATTAACAATCTCATCCTCTTCCTCTATTATAGCTTCAGAAACCTGACAAGGAACACACAACATGACTTGCATTTACAAAACTGGTTATGATTATGTTAATATTATATTCATACAAGGCCAAAATAAATTATATGTGTGTTTTGGGTTTCCCGACCCTACCTATGTTTTTGCTGATGACCCTAAATAATTTTATTGATGATTACTTATAAATAAAATTGAAATCTGAAATTTTCAAACTGGAAATTATTTTCATTCGAGTGTCTCTGATTTAGAATTTGACTACTGTTGATCTTCGAAATATATGAAAAGTAAATGTAAAGTATATATAGACCTGCATTCAAAGCCTGTAAAAACTAAGATTTCAAATAAAATGCTTTGATAAAATAAAATGTTATACCTACCTACCCTACCTAATTTTTTAGGGAGTGAAATAGGAAATGCACATATATTTTATTTTTGCTTCATCATAATCGTTTGCCTTTCTGGCGCCCTTTAATATTTGAGAAATGAGATTTTTGTGTCATTCACTGTATGTACATTACACCTTACAACTTTTCAACAACCACATGTCTGATAAGTTTATAATGCCTTTCAACAACTGACATTTCAGAAAATTTCAAAATTTACACTTTACTATGTAGAATACATAGATCAAAAAGTACATGTACTATGGTACAATTAAACCAGATTTTCAAATCATAATCTCCTTGTTCAAATTTGTGTGTGCATTAAATGATGTTGAGAAGTAAATCAGAAATATGAAAATCTCTCTTTGAATTCCATGGATTCTTCCAATTGACAATGCCAGTGAATTTTAATGGAATTATTGTATACTTCCAAAATTTATAGAAAAATCTAGTAATAAAGTTTGTTTTACACATTTGAACAAAAAAGCACAAAATTGCTTAGTTTTGTTACCTCAGAAACTTAAAATCAAAACAAATCCCTAACAGATAACTGCCCCCCCCCCACCCCCAAGAAAAAAAAACCTCAAACCTATCACAACAATAACAAAAACAACAACAACAACAAAAAAAGACCAAGAAATAAGAAATATATATGCCCCCAGTGGTGCAAAATTGAAGTGTTATACATATATAATTGATAGTAGTGCCAATAAAATCAAGATACTGAGTGGACAATATCTTCTTTTGTTCAGAGTGGATTTACCCTTGACCTTTGACCATATGTCCTCAAAATCAATAGGGGTCATCTACTCCTTAGAATGTACCAGTATACAAAATCTGGTGTCAATTAAGTAAATGATTCTTAAAATATACACTGTAGGAGACAATATATTACTATGTCTAGTTTAACCCTTGACCTTTGACCCCAAAAGTAATAGGGGTCATCTACTCCTATGATGGAGCATTTACCAAGTTTAATGTCTGTCAAGCAAAAGTTTCTTAAGATATTGGGCAGACAGTATATTCCTATATCCCATTTGACCCTTGACCTTTGACCATGTGATCTCAAAATCAATAGTTACCATGTACCAAGTTTTATGTCTATTAAGGAAAGGACAGTGTCTTCCTAAGTCCAGAGTGGATTGACCCTTGACCTCAATAGAGTTCCTCTTCCACTCATAACCAACCCACATATGAAATATACGATATGTAATGTGTATTGTACCACAGCATGATAACGCTTTGCATGATTTCATGGATGATGATACTCTTGATAAGCTCTATTCAATACCTTTCAAATGGTATAAACACAAGCCTTCAGTTCCAAATTGTTTTAAACTTATAGTCATTTCAATACAGCCAGTCATTGACCCCTGTTGTAAATATGATTGGGAAATGGGTTGAGAATATTGAAGAAATTAGAGCTTATACAAAAGTTTGCACAAAACTCGGTCATTCAGTAATACAGATTCTTACTGAATTGGGGGAAGTTTATGGGTCTGATAAGGTATCTTATGAGATAGTTTGTAAGTGGAGAAAGAAATTTCTGACTGGCACAGAGTCCGTCAAAGATGCAGCAAAATCTGGCCCACCTGTGACTGTAACAGGCTAAGCAAATGTCTCGAAAGTCAGGGAAATAACTGAAAGTGATGGCAGGTACATGATTCATGATATTGCCGAAGCTGTTGGCATATCGCTATTGTGGGTGCATTTCATTTTGAAGCATATTTTGTAAGCACAAAAGATTTCTGCCAGATGGAAACCGCATATATTGACAAATGACAAAAACGGGAATGAGTACAAACCGCTAAAAAAGAACCATAAGCAATAAGAAGGTTCTTTACTGCATATTCTTCTCATGTGATGGTATAGGCGTACAAATTCCAGTGCCTAAGGTCATAAGTATTACAGGTCGGTATTACCAAGATGTTATACTAAAAAGCTCAAGATATATTATCATAAACGATGCCCTGTGTCAGGATTTAGGCAAGTTCATCTAATTCATGATAATGCTCCATCACATCCATCTGAGCTTGTGAAGTAATTTTTGAAGTCAGAGAAGGTTACTCATCTTGCCATACCCACCATACTCTCCAGATCTAGCTACATGCAATTTTTTCCTTTTTCCAAAAGTTAAAAAGTTCTTATCTGGTTGTTGTTACAATTCCCGACAAGCCCTTGGCTCAGCCATCAGTCAGTGCCTCAGATGTCTACCTAAATCAGCGTACCGTGACACATTTCAGAAATGGATCCAGAGATTGAAATTAAGTATTTCAAACCATGGAGAATACTTTGTTGGGATGTAAAGTTCATTTCACTATTTGAGTTGAATGCATTTAAGATATCATACAATACACATTACATATCAAACAACCCTCGTAATTACAATCAACAACATGTGGTCTTCTGACATACCGACCGACTGACAAGTGCAAAGCAACGTGCCCCTTTTCTTTGAATGAGGGCATTAAAAATAAAAAGGGAAAAAAAAAGAAGCTGAATACAGAGTATTGAAGTAGCACCTACATGATTTTCCTCCTTGATGGCCCTCTGAAACATTTCCCACTCTTCATCCAGTTTGTCCTTGTATTCAACTTGTCGCACCTAAAATAAAATTCTTTAACTATGAATCTTTCTTAAAAACTGATATGCCCCATTCCTGAAAATTAAATTGTGTGTAGAAAATGTGGTGATTTTTGAAGTAAATTACATCAGGGTGATTCATTCATGACAAATGGGGCTATGCAATTGATTTCCTTTGTACCTTAAATATAAATCTTTTAAAATTATCTGATTTTAAAATCAAGTTTCAGTGGAAAAGTTTCCAGAAGAAACTGTAAATGATGCATTTTTCTGACAAGGATTTGGCATTAAATTGAATTATTCTAACATGTAATTTAAAACATTAACAAGTTTTTATTTGGTGAACAAGCTGGATGTAATTTTCCATACACCCTGCTGAAGCTGGGGATAAATAATGTGACATCACAATACATTGTTTCTTCGCACACAAAGAAAAAAATTGATGACATTTGTGCCTTAAAACATATATGTCATAATTCAATGTATTGTGATGTAAGTTATTTATGACAGGCTTGTTAAACACATAAAATAAATCTGACAAAAATTCCTTATTTTAATCACTAGATAATTATATACAGTATCATTTATTTACATAGGAAATAAATTTGCTATCCAGGTCCACTCAAGGGTGTATAGGGACTTACCCTGGGTGGTATCCATTCACCCTTTAGCCTCAGCGTGTATGGAATAAAACCTTTTGTCTCAGGGTGTATGGAATAAAACCCAGGGTAAATCCCCTTACAGCCATGACCTAGATAACTACTATTGTATACTTTCATGCAGAGGTTTGTGAAGTAATCAGTGAAACAACTCCTGTACATACACAGTCCTGTGGTCTATGATATGTTCATCTGATTGATAACAACGAGATTGATCATACACTAGTTATGATCAATTTGCCTGTGAAGTTTGAAGGGTTTTCTAGTTGTTATTTAGACAATCACAGGTGTTTAAGACCTTTTGACTCTCTGACGTGAAAATCAATGGCATTTATGTACTATTTATGACTTACATGACACTATAGTTTTATAAAAGAGGTTCTCTAGTAATCAGTAGGACAGCCTCTGGTATACTGTCAGATTGACGGATGCATAGATCTTCTTCAAAAGTGGCATAACAATAAATGCAATTTAGAAGTTTTTTCTTACATATCTACTGCATTGCTTAATACACTGTTTACATCTCTGATAAATATTACAACCAAGATTAGTGTCCTGAATTTATAAAAAAGAATCAAGAGTTCTTATAGGCCTTATAAAGTACATTTATCACAATTTTTGCTTGTAAAACACTATGCTTTAGACACTGGTATGTCTTTTTCTGACATATGACTTCATCTGACATACCAGTATATCTGTGATCTTCTGACATACCAGTATATCTGTGATCTTGACCTCTCTATCTTGTTAAGCTCAGAAGTTATGATAAAAGCTAAAGTTATAGACTGACAGACACACAGACTAAAAACATGTCCAAGATATTTTATCTCAATGTCATAAAAAAATGCTCTGACTAACATTTATTTACATAACTCTACATTCAATTTCCACAAATATAAATTCTTTATATATAGATATATTTTACTTCCTTGCAATTTCTATATGATATGAAGCCATTCTAACCTTTGCATCTGCCTTTGGATTATCAAAAAATCCTTCAGGTAAAATGTCTGCCATAGTCCGGGGCTTCTCTTCTTCTTCTTTCACTTCGTCTTTTTTCACACCAGAGTCAAAGAAATCTACAGAGAAATGGGAATATGTAAAATGTTTTTGTAATATTCTCAATTCTACATATATTTTAAAGCTTCATGGACATCATAATCATGCATTTAGTTTTTCTCAAGTATATGTGGGAGTAGAGAAGAAAATTTCTAAGATTTAATACTTTTCACTCTATGACCATCTTGGCCCCACCCTAGGACCTGAACCCCTGACTCAGGGGCCATGAATTTCACAATTTAGATAGAGGACTTCATGGACCATGCATTTAGATTTTTTCCCACATGAAGAAGTTCTTGAAAATATAGCCTTTTTTAGCATATTTGACCCTGGCCCAGGGATGGTAAGGTCATAAATTTCAGTTTATATTCCTCTTAGCCTAGAGATGCTTCACACTAAAAATGGTAACAATTGGCCTTGTCATTTTCAAGAAGAAGTTAAAATTTTAAATTGTTAACAGATGATGGACAACTCATAATGATGGACGAAGACCAACAGCAACAGATCATCTGAGTAACTCAGATGACCTAAAAAGTCTTTATTTGCATTATCATGATCCACTCATCTTTGCTGGATTCCTCTAGAGAGGGAGGAGGATTTCCTATTTAAAGAGTCTGCGACTCATCCACTGACTATTACAGAAACTAGGAACAGGTGAAATCTTATCAGCATTCATGATTACAGAAAGATTCAAGTAAACTTAGTAGCAACTTACACAAAAAATTTCAAAGTCTGCATGCAAATATACACGTAAAAGCCAGATCATCAGTATAACTAAAATATATGATTTACATTGATTTCAATTTTTCCATTGTTAAACAATTCATCTCTGACTAAATTAATCAAAAAAAAAGAATTCCTCTAACCTGCAGGTAAAGCTGGATGTGACAACTGTACTGATTTCAGTGAAGAAGTTGATGGTGTTTTATTATCCACCTCTTCCTCTTCTTCATCCTCATCTGAGGAATAAGATCCAAGGCCAAGACTGTCCTGCTGTCCTCCAGTGGGTTTAGATGAATAGTCAAAAAAGTTGGATGGAAGACTACTAAAAATATCATAGTCTTTACTGATTTTGTATACCACAGAGATACATTTTTCACCTTTTGAATACTGATGTAGACACATGATATATATTCCATTTTATTAGAATATAATGAAAATTTTATTAAATATTTACATCAAAACTAGTAATTGTGTCCTTACCTCTTGGATGAATTCCCATTTTCTACCAATAAAAAGCAGTTTTGAATTTCTAAAACTTACTAAAGTTCATCATCTGTTCTGTCAAAATTCTTTAAAACAAAATTCTATGAAACAGTAACAATACCCTCCCTGTCCAGTAGGGTTGCAAGGGGTACCCAAAATAACTGAAAAGTGAGGGTTGTATTGTTTGGATAAGGTTCAGTTCCATTTTTTGTAGATTTTAGCCCGAGTCTAATTTTTATGACAGAATCATTATCAGAAATCCATTTAAACAAAACGGCATCAAAATCTAAAGTGTGGCTGTATTTTGATTTATTGTCCAATGATGACATCGCGGACAAAATAATGCAGTATGTAAGATATGTCAAACACATTTAGAATATGTCAAAAGATCAATATTGTCAATGACAAAACATTTATACCAAAAGCATGGAATGTAAACAAGTAGAAATGACAAACCATGTCAAGTCTAAACCAGAGTTCATGTCAGCGAGTAATCATTGCAACAAAATACAAATAAAAGTTTTTTTATTTTAACTTGTTTATTAAAATTTCATAGACCCGAACTAAATACCCAAACCCGAATTAAAAAACCTGAATCCGCCCAACCTGAAATTTTTTGGAATCATGACAGCTCTATTGTCCAGTTAGCTTCATAAAAATGATCATTCAATAACACAGCCTCTACCTTTCTGCTTTTTTGATGGAAGTGTTGGCTCTATGAACTCTGCTTTTCTTTTAATTCCAGGATCAGGAGGTTTTGCTGGTCCAGGTTGTGATTTCAATGCCAATTTCTTACAAAATAAAATATAAATTGTTGCACTGAATACATGCCCTGATTGTTAAATCAGCTTCTTATTACATTTAAAGTTCAGTTACTTACAGACAGTCATTTATTTTTAAGTACTTTTCATGTTTAGACATGGGTGATACATTCCACATTGTTTTTGCTTAAACAGGAAGTGTCATCCCTTTTACATGCTTTTCTAAGTGAATAAGCTATCTGTTTACTGATTGAACAAATCATGATAGTTTCTTTGGCTTTGATTGGATTAAGTTAGTGAATAGAATTCAGGGTACAGAAGTCTGTGTTTGATCATTTTTACTTGGTTGGTTAGGTACTGGCCTCATGGTTAGTTATTTTTTTCTTCTCTTATTCTTAGCAAGTAAACCTCAAGGTTTTAAAGCTCTGAATAGTTACTAACACAAAATAAGCATGATTTTTGTTAGGATACAAGTTAGAAACTATTAAAAAGGGTATTAGTAGATTTTATAATATAGTTTTTCATCATTTTAGGTTTCCCTTACCAAATGTTGCAGATAGTAGTAGGTTTTTAATACTTGAAGAAATAGTATATTTTTCAGGATCAATCTTTTCTCTACAGTCTATCGTTAAAGGGTATAATCTATGCTATGCAGGTCAAGCTGTAGTTCGTTCCCTTTCTATTTTTGGAAGTTTTCATTATTATGGAGGCACAGTACGGAGATATTTAGATTTTTTCATTTTTGATTCTGTCACATTTCCTTACAGATTTTTCTCATATTATTGAGTCCTTTTTACTCAGTTAATTCATACTTAAAAAACAGGATATTCCATTTTTGTTGATTTATTTCAATATTTTGATACTACTTTACACTGTTATTTTTCTATATAACTTGTTAAATGTTATCAATTACAATATAAATCAACCCTATATCATTAATAAATTATAAACTCTTTACTGGTGTTTCTGCTGTGTTGATCATAGTTCAAGAATAACTTGATCTGGGTTGAACTTTTATTTGAGCCAGTGTACTGATTTTTGGGCATTCAATCACCAGAGTTAACTGCTCTTCTTATACTGGTTTTACTGCAGAATTATTTTCTATGAAGTTTAAAAAGTATAAACTTAAACTTACCTCTTTGTGTTGTCTTCCTTGTATATGGGCATTCCACAAAATATTGGTTTTGATAACTGTGTTGCAAAGAACACACACAAGTTGATCTAGAGTGTTATACCTATACAATAATGTAAATAGTTCAGTAAAGAGGTAAATGTTACCATAAGATATTTTTTCTCAGATAAATTATTGTGAACAATTATAAAGTGACATACTACGTGTATACATCTGTGTGAATATTACAACTACGACTACCAGTCAAATCTTCTAAATTGGTCAGAAACCTATAGATAGCATCAAGTTTGCCTGTTACTCAACTGTGATTTGCAACAATGTCTTGAAAATCAAAGAGTCCTGCAGATTTTTTTTCACTTTTAAACTATTGGAGCATGTAAAATTCTTGGTTTGCACAGATGTCACACGTCGTAACTGGACACGTAAGATAAAATATGGTATCTGGAAATGTAGTTCTCCAATGCATTAATGGGTATAAAGATGCTTTGCCCCAACATACATTTCACCCTAAGATGTTTCGCCCCTAGTTTTGGTGCAAAATGTACCTGGCATTCCCATTAGTACTATACAGCACTTAACACGACTGTGTGAATATTTTCCATTTAGGCAATGTTACTTTAAGAAATTTTACATGTAAATTTTATATTAACTATTTATTTTAAAGTCCTAATTGTTTTCATTACCCTATTTAAGATGTATACTAAAATTCATTTCATTAATGAATTAATTATAAGAATCATTGGAATATACTGTCTTTATATCAATTATCAACACCTTGAATTGTACATTGAAGATTGTCAATGTACATGTTTGACCTTCCAAAGGATTTAAGATATTGCATATTTTGAAATACTACATACATGTATACAATACTCCTGATGAATAATGAATTAATTAAACTAGTTGTGCATTTCCAATCTGTGATGTCATATTTTTATTATATTATTACAAGTGTGGAGTTTCTTTATATCTGGGATAGTAGATAGAAAAGTAGATACACAATTGTTTAATTCATATGTTCACTTCTCTTTCACTGTTGATATATTTGCTATGAATGGATGGAATTATTTTTAAAGTACAATAACAACATCTCATGATTACAAGGAATCTCCTCATTATATTTTCAGTTGGGTTGATATAATTATGGGGCATCTACATATTCAGACTGACTCCAGCATAAGTAACTTACAAATGAAATCATTTAACCTTAATTTAAGACATCACTTAACTATAAAATGGCAATAATTTGTTTAAAGTGTTAAATTCGAATTTGTTTAAATCATTTATTATGTTTCATTAAAATATAACACAAACAGTTAGAATGAAGCCATTTGGAGATTAGTTAGTTTGAATGTGCTATGATGGACATAACGTCTTTAAAGGCGAATCGTCTTGGGGAGAAACGTTTCCCACTCCATTGAATTAATTAATGACGTAATGAATATCCCTTCTCAAATAATTTGAATTGCACTTTAACAAGGCTGAGGTCAAGTGTCTTCTACATGCGAAAATGATACAAAAATTAAGTAATAAAGACTCCACACACATTGATACGACTTCCATGTCCCCAAAATGGAAACGAGAGCCCTGTCCATCTTCGTTTCCCCTATCGTTAGAAAATTTGAGGAAATTCGAAATGGAATATTTTCAGCAAAACTCGTACATAATCTACTTTGTTTTAATACAGTGTATTTAATTAACTAACTTAGCTAAAGGATGATTGATTCTTGATTTTGTATCTTTTGTAGAGGCTTGTTTTTGTTTCATAAGACGCCTGAGATCTTCTTTCGACACTGCTTTTTTGGGATTCTTACTTTTAGAAGCCATGTTGGTTTCATACTTTCGTATTGAAGGGAATTTAATTCCCAGTCTATATTATGTTTTCAATATTAATCTAAAATCATAATTCGCATATTCAGACGTATTCTATAGACATTGAAACGTTTCAGATAGGATATATGAAGGATTAATAATTTTACGAAACTACATTGTATATTGACTCTACTCATGAAGAAAATTTGGTGGGAAAACGTCAACATCATCATCACCATCGTGGTATTTCATTTTTTGGTAGTAAAGTCAGAAATTTGCTGATAAATCATTGAAGTGGATAGATCTATCTGTATCCATTTATTAGAACATGAAATATTTATACATCTTTGTGTACAGTGGCGGATCTAGACCATGTGAATGTATTCTGCTTGGTTGTGGTTTTCGACTGACAGCTACACCGGCGTTTGTACGTCAGTTAATATTGTAACCAAGAGGAACATCCCCGAGATTTAGGATATGGTCTATGGCAGACTATGGGAAAGAATTCATGTGAGACCAATGGGGAGGGTATAGAAAGGGGCATGTGACCTCCAAGGTCTGTAATTATAGAAGGGGTCTTGATTTTTTTTCTTCAAGTTGAAGAAAAAAATTGTCCAGGAGTGGGAATTGATATTTCATAGCTTTGACATTTCACAGTTCATATAGCCCAACTACCATATTCCTTCCTCTTAGATTGTCTTCACCCTTGAAGACACTATCCAGATTCTTTTTCCCTTTGCAGGACTTTCACCTGCAATTTGAGGGACGATGATGTTACTATATGTAACGGGAAAGGAGAAGATATGTGGCTAGAACCTTGGACCTCTGTATTAGCAGTCAGGTGCTCTAACCATGGTCCATAAAATCTAAACCACTATTAATGAGGTGGACAAATTCTTTTCGGTTTTATGTGCTAGATGTTTTCTTGGCATATATATCTGTGTGTGTGGCAGTCAGCTGGATTTGTTCGCTGGTGGCCAGGTAGCTCAGTTAGTATAGCACCAGACTGGAGATTCAAGAGGCTGTTATTGAATCCTGGTCTGGTCCTTTGCATTTTCTCCCTATTACATTTGTATATATACAAATGCACTTTTTTCTTTTTAATCCAGATCCCCATAGGATTTGTGGAGATGGGAAATATGCAGCATTCATGACTGTCATCTGTTGCAGTCAAAACTTCAAACATCTTAAATTTTACATGTATCATTGATGCATATTGGAAGATAACATTTTTGCACCTGATATAGTGGTTATGATACATTTAATTGCAAAGTGGATTGAAATTGATTTAATAAAAAAAAAAATTTCAATCCAATATTTCCAGGGTCATCTGTGCTGAATCGTACCCCTTTTAGTTTATAACGTAAAGTATCTTGACTGTAATGTTCAGACGACAGTCACAATCATTGTATATTTCTAATCTTGCCATTTAATGCCCCAAAGACATAATTGCTTTTTTGTATAACAAATGTGAAAGAATTAATGATCATGTATCATCTATGGTTTTTTTTGGACATTTTGATAAGTCCATCTTTTGATGTTCCATATTATGATACGGGGTTTCCTGTACATTTGTCTGTCTGTTAGTGTGTTCATGTCTGGGTCATATCTTTCACACTGTGAGGCATAGGACTAGCTAACATGATCAGCTGATGCATCTTGAGAAGGGGGGGGGGGGGGTCATGACCCAAAATTAGGTCACTGTGGCTTCCATCTGGAATTTCAGGGGTATACATATGAACGGATCATATCTTACATACTGTAAGGTTTAGGATCATCAAACTTGGTGAGATGATGCATCTTGAGTGTAGAGTGTGTCATGATCTAAAAGTAGGTCACTGTGGCCTTATTTTGGAAATTTATGGGTATATATAGTCAGAATGTGTCTGGATCATAGCTTGCACACTGTATGGCTTAGTTCCATGAAACTTGGTCTGTTGGTGGATCTTGAAGTATGCAAACATAGATATGCATCATGTACATTTACTTCCAGACAGGTGTCTCATACCCTAGTGGCATACATTTTTGTGTACTCCACAACGTTTTTATTTAGCTTAATGGATTGATGAAGGTTCAAGTAAGCTTTCCTGAACAAAATTTGGCATTGATGGCAGCAGTGACTTCTTGCATAAGTGACTTGTCAGAAACTGCAGGGCCAATTTTAACAAAACATCACACAAGAATCTTTGGATGAAGGGGATTGGATGTTGTTCAAATGAAGGGCCACATCCTCATCAAACAGGAGATAATTTAAAATTATGAAAAATTGGATACTATATTTTAAAATCTTTTCAAGAACCACAGAGCTCATTTTTACCAAACGTGAAGTATCCTTAGGTAAAGGGCTTTTAATTTGTTCAAGAAAGGGCCATTTCCTTTTTCAAGGGGAGATAATTAGAAAATACTGAAGATGAGGTGGAATTAATAAAAAAAATCTAGAATTACAAAACTTAAGCAGAAGCATCCTTTTTGAAGTGTGTGTTTATATTTATATATATATATATATATATATATATATATATATATATATATATATATATATAAGATTTCATTGTGGCTCAGTCCTAACCCAAGGGGGAGAGGAGGGGACACCACTGGACTACACTTGAGAATTTTTTTCAATTAAATATTGTTTTATCTTTATTTTCAATTGATATTTATGAATATGTGAACTTTATACAGATGTAGTACTGTGAGAATGCACATTTGTGGTGCATTTATAACAAATTATTTCATTAAGCATTGGAATGACATCAAAATCTATTCTATGTGAGCAGGCTCTGGGATCATGAAACTGTCATGAAGTTTCAGAGATGTCTTAAATCGATAAAGTTGCACTTAAATCTTCAATTGATCATAAAGTGAATCACAAAAAAAATCACTTAGAGTTAAGATTAGTGTTTCATCCTAAATTTTAAGACTGCCCTTGTGCTGTCTTAATTTTTAAAGACACGTTAAGTTCATTCAAAATGGCCGCAATGGTTGCATTTTTGAGGTGACAAGAAGTGAAAGAAAGTGATGTCCGTCATTGAAGACGTCTGCTCAAACCAAGAAGTGGACAGGCCATTGGTAGATCGAAAAGTAGCAGATAGCCTGGAAATGTATACAAATGTGACTTCATATGTTTCACTAACCAATTGTAGATTGTAATCGTAGTATGTATGACTGTGTCAATAAAAGTTGTAACAAATATTATTGATCATAACTTTACGGGTTATAGATCTAGTCGTAAGTGTTCCTACATGCACATAAACAAGTAATATGCAGGCCCTGTGTGAGAGCATTTTGTGGTAGGCCCTAGTATTTACCTGACTGAGTTTGACACTGTGGAGAAAATGACTTGCTGTCTGCATTTGCTCAAGAATATTGTGCAGTCCTAGCCTGAATTTGAAAATGATTTGTTAAGAGTTCTCCTTTTTTTTTCTATGCATAACTGCAGAAATATGCCAATCAGTCAAATAATAATGTTAAGGAATTAAATTCATCACTTCTCTCTTACATTTCCACTATCATTAATAACAATGAGACAATGCCACATTAGTGGCCCTTCACTTTAATCGAAGAAGATTACTACTTTAAAAAGTGGGGGGCAACCAATATATTGAACTAATAATGGAAAATGTTACATTGTCAAACAAAATGGGTTATGTGCCCTCGTCAATGTTAGTGTACATGTAACCTATGTACAACATTAGACAGAATTTTTTAAACATTAATTAATGTTCATGTTCAGAAATGAAGACTTTTTTCGGTAAGAATTAATTTATATCTGAGACATTGACTGTGTTTCATTTATTCATTTGTGATAGCTGATTATAATTTACCTCCTCTATGCAGAAGAGTTCCTTGTTGTTGCCTTAGCAAGTTAAGATTCTAGACAAAGCTTACAGTTAAGACAGTCTTAGTTAAGATTTGCTTAAGTTCGTTTTGTGATCCATTTAAGTAAGCAATCTTATTTAAAGTAAAAATTTTGACATAACTTTAAGACAGTTTCATGATCACGGAGCCAGAACTTATTACCTTTACAATGAATTGCCAAGTTAACTAGAAATATCTTTTAAAAAAGCACAAATAGTTATACTCTCGCGTTTGATTTGAAAAAAGATCTATCACACCAAACAATGGTCCCTAATTGTCTGTTCTGAACTTTATTTAACAAAACAGAATCTATGAATTTAATGCTGCTTCAATTCTATAGATGTTGTAAAATATTTATATTGAAAGGTTTTATATAAAGATATTTCCTATTAGCATACATTACTAATGTAGTTCAGAAATTTCTTACCCTAATTATTAAAGAATTAAACTGAATCTCCATAAGGATACCATCAATCCATTTGACATATTGTAGTCTTGCTGTTCCAGAGAAGATGTTTTGATGATATATTGATATACAAATTTTAGTGTCATGTTATCATTTGGGATCAAAGTTTTGGGGAAAAATCTTTGAAAATTTTCTCAAGAACTACAAGGATTCAGATTGTGAAATTAATTTGCAAAGATCATTGTGTAGTGTAGTTTCAGATTTGTTCAAACCACAAGTCCAAGGGCAGGATAGGACCATGATAGGGGATTCAGATTTTAACATTAGTATTGTATGAGAAAATGTTTCAAATTCTTTTTCTTAAGAACCATTGAGTGCATATTGTGAAATCGATATTTTTTCATGTATTGTAGATTTAGGTTTGTTCACACTATAACTGCTTTGGCCAGGAAGGGGTGAAAATAGACTAAAAATTCTGAGATAAACAAGGACACTATTGTTTGATTATTATTTAAGCCACCTTTTTTTTTTTTCACTTATGCCTCATGGTGATAATGTGAGCAGTGGGACTCTGGTGTTAGTAAGGTATATTATAACATGTAGTTGGATGCATATGAACTCATTTTTAACATAGTGGTTTATTTGTGCATATTGTTACTGCTAACTTTATGATTGTCATTATATCTGTATACTTTGACATGGGCTTATGATATTGAGCATGGAGGTGTATCATCATGAGACAGTGTGTCTAGACCTGGCATTAATGGATTCAATATTGATGTTTGTCAAATTTCATATGTTTGTTTTGTTGATATAGTAAATCTAGTTTGTTTTAATTCATGATTGATACAAAGCCTTTTATTTTTCAGGAGGTTTAAATGTATGGCACTGATGGGTAAAGAATGTTAGGTCTGTGCCACAGAGTAGGAGGGAACTTGGGGAAGAGGCGTTTTCTTCCTGAATGCTGTTCCAAGACATGGTGTGCACAGCGGCTTAGGTATTGTAACCAGCAAGAAAGTGTACAAGATGTTATAGCTTCTATCATCAAAGATTCAAAGGTTAACGATTCAATAAGCAGTAATAGGACTAGCAAAATTCCAAAAACTACAGCTGGCATAAATGAAGAGAGAACTGAAATCAAATTAAATGACAACGTTCCAGGTGTTAATGCACATGCTTACTTGCCTACAGATATTGCAAGTGATTTAGAAATTGAAACTGCTGAGCCAGTGAAGAGTGAAAGTAAAATAAAATCCAGTTCCTCTCAATCTCATTTAGCAAGAAAAGTGTTAAAGGCTCTAAGCAGTTTGACTGATGAGCAGGCAGAAACTCTTGCTTTCATAAAAAGTGTGAAAATTTTCCAACCACTCTCTTCTGAACTGGAGGAAAATGAGGAGAAGTTTAGGGAGTTTGTGGAGGGATTGAAAGTAAGGAGTCTGCCCTCTGTCACCAAGATTATCAGTGCCACACAGACAGATTACCAGAAGTATTTACTGGAGCAATGGAAGCTGAAGATGATAGAGAAGTTAGGACTCCAAGGCTTTGAGGAATACCAAAAAGGTTTTCATCTAGTTATTTCATTGTAACAAATTCAGATAGGTAATAGATGGTGAATTCGGTGATAAAATGTACCTTTTACTGTAATATGTACACTCTACATGTGCATGTACACACACACACACACAGAGGTTTGGTCAAGTCGTAATCATTGTGGCAGGGATGTGGACACAATAGTTGTTTAAAGTTTTCAGGACAATTTTTAAGAAGTCTTTTTTCAAGATCCAGAAGAAAAAAAATGGATCAATTGATACGAAAGCGTCCTATTGTAGTGTTGATTCAAGTTTGTTCAGTTTGACTTATCCAGAACTCCCAAGGAATGAATAAAATCTCATAGAATCTTTTTCACCACCACCCGCCAAAAAACAAAGAGTACAATTTATTAGAGTAATAATATGCATTCATCCTAATGTAGTGTAGAATCAAAGTTTCAGGGTGGGGCCATTATAAGGGAGAAAAAATTTTTCATTGGAATATGTAGGAAAATATTTTCAAAATCTTCTTAAGAATAACAAGGGCACATTTTATCAAATAAATTTGTGTTAAACCATGACCCTAGGGTACACCGCAGGATGTAAAGTTTTGCATTGAAGTGAGGAGTGAAAAAAAAATATTTTAAGTAGCTATATAGCATTACATGTGACTTGCATAATAAATTTTAATTGGTTATGTACAGAGGGATGGAGGCAGGTCAGAAATGTCATTGGACACTGCATGTCCTCTTGATATTTTTCCCAGTCTTCATTCTTCTGCACATACTCTAAAATGATGATTCATATGAATTTTAGGGCAACCACAAGTGAAATTTGTGTGTAAATCAATTTTAAAGCACCTGTGATTTTTTGCACAGAGTTTGTGGTTTGATCTACATCCAATGTTTTTGTCCATGGTCATTAAAGCATATGCTCAATGGCTTATGATCGGTACTAGTATTCTGGTAAACTTTCAAACGAAGAATGCTGGGGTGAATTGAAAAAGGAATTCCAATTTGGTATGCTGGTTTCATTCTCAGAAAGCTGACAACAGAGTGTCTTCTATTTGTATCTCTCAAACATTTTGTCTTAAAAGTAGTCTGTGTCATGTGGCTTGTCAGAGCAAAATCAGATGGAATGGACTTGTTAAAGTTGATTGAAAGCACAGGAATACTAATTGCATAGTCATAGGCTTCGTGTAGTTCTGGCTGTATTTAACTTATTTTATTGCAAACTTTTAGTAAATGATGATATTGATTTTTTTTATGCACCCCTTTGGAAATGAGGGGGCATGTTGTTTTGCACTTGATGGCCAGTCTGTGGACCATGTCTAATCCACTCAATATCTTATGGACCCTTTGCTTGATGGATGTCAAAGTTGTACATTTTAAGGAGTAGATGACCCCTATTGATTTTGAGGTTACATGGTCAAGGGTCAATCCACTCTAGACAAAGGAAGATATTGTCCACTCAATATCTTGCATTGTTTTGTTACTACTATCATTGAGATGATACATGTGTGTAACCAATTTCAATTTTGCACCATGGGGCATACATGTTTCTGAAACATTTTTTGTTTTTGATCTCTGTATAATGTGATGATATGTAGATATGGTTGAATAAATGACCGTGAGCTTGTAATTGATTTTTCTTTTAAACTGTTTTGTTTGGAGTAAATAGAAAAGTGCATTGAAAAACAGTTTAATATAAAATTGCATTAAAAACGGTGTTTTGTTCAAAGTAAGTAGAAAATCGCAGAGGTACTGTAACAAAGGAACATCTACACACATTGTCAGTGTGGATATTCAGCATGCTTCAATTTATGTTTTGACCTAAATGCACTAAAGTAAATTGCACACTGGAGAGAAAGCCTTGTAGGATTAAAATGATGAGTTCACAAACAATCAATCCTCAGTAAATTAGCTGATTTACATTTAATGTTTAAAATTACTGTTTATCCGTGTTAGTGTGTATATGAAATACCCTGACTTTCCGATATTATGTAAGAGGATGCTTCCAGATTAGGAGTTAAGAACAGAATTACCTGAAACTTCTCAAAAAATACTTTTAAAATGGAAAATTATTGATGCACTTCTAATTTCACACAAAAGGTCACTTGCAACAAAGGTGCTAAATTTAATAACATGCCAAATTTTCTTGTTGTACAATAACTGATTAAATCCTATTGTGTAACTGCTACTCTCCCCAGAGCAAATGGATTACACCCAAAATGCAATTCTTCATTCCATAACCTGCCCACAGTAAATAGAAATGCAATATAGTTATTTCCTGTACAAGACTGAATTTTTACTAATCATGGCCTTAACATTTTTAAAGTAACAATGTGGCAGGTGCCGTATATTAATCACTCAGTCTGACTTTCCGTTCGTCTGTCAGTCAGTCATCAGTCCTTTCTATGCCAAGTGATAACGTTAAGTTTCCTTGGGAAGATTTTCATAATTTTATACATTACGGAACTTACAATTTTTTGATATTATTAAGATAAAAGCACTTTCAATGGCACACATTAATAAAGATTTTCATAGAATTAATAGGTAGTGCTCAAATTAGGAAGAGAAAGACACCTTTCAGTTTCCAAATTTATTGGTTTTATCATTATGGGACTTGGAGAATTTGCAACTTCTTATTTGGGAGGATTGACCTTACTTATTAAAAAAAATGTGCATGAAGTTTGAGTTTACATTAAATGGCTAAAGAGCTGAAAGCTCGAGCTTTTCACCCGTTGTCCATCTGTCTTCTCCAGAACCACTGGGTCAATTTCAAGCAAACTTGGCAATAGCATACTTGAGAAGGGACTCGAGTTTGTTCACTTTGTCAAAGGGGAGACAATAGCGAAATAGCAAAAATACAGTGACAAAGTTTTAAAATCTTCTCCAGAACCACAGGGCCAATTTCAATCAAACTTAGTACAAATCATCCTTGGGTGAAGGGCCATGCCCCCTTCAAACCATCTTACTAGGAATGATCTGCATGATAACTTGCAATCAGCCTACATGCGTGGTACCAGCACTGAGACAGCCGTCCTATGAATAAAAACAGACATGGAAGCAGTACTGGATGAAGGTGACGCCATACTCTTAGTCCTTCTTGATCTAAGTGCAGCATTCGACACCATCGATCATACCCTTTTGCTTGAGAGACTAAAGGAAGAAGCTGGTTTGACGGACACAGCACTTTGTTGGATAGTCTTACATAAATGGTCGCACCTAAGCGGTAAAGATCAACACCAGTGTATACTCAGATGTGCCATTGTCTACAGGAGTGCCACATGGGTCTGTTCTTGGCCCTCTCCTCTTCCTGGTATACCTTTTCCCACTCAAAAGAGTCCTAAACCAGTATGCCATAAGCCGCCATGGGTTTGCAGACGACACTCAACTCTACAGCCAGTTGAGCATAAAAGAAACAGCCATGCGCAACTCTCAAGTCAACACCATGGAGACGTGCATAGCAAGTGTCCGACTCTGGATGACGGTAAACAAACTTAAACTGAATGATTCCAAAACCGAGATAATAGTGATTGCTAGCACCCACAACCAGTGCTGTCTAAATGATATCCGACTAAGATAGGCGAGGTGATAGTGACACCTAGGTCTGATGTTAAAAAAAAAAAAAAAAAAACCTCGGCGCTGTCCTAGACACCACCTTATCAATGGAGAAACAAGTCAGATCTGTGGTACGAAAGATGTACTACAACATCAGAAGAATCTCGAAAGTCAAACACCATCTGACTCGAAAAGCTTGCACAAATGCCATCAACGCAACAGTCATCTCTCATCTTGACTTCCACAATGCCCTTCTCCTTGGCATAACAGACCGATCCATACATCAGTTACAAGTGGCTCAGAACAGCGCGGCACGATGTCTCACAGGAACAAGCTACAGACAACATATTACGCCAGTGCTTCAACAGCAGCACTGGCTGCCTGTGAGACAGTGTATCGTGTTTAAAGTGTTGACAACTATACACAAGTCACTCCACTCCTATTTTAGTAATAATTTGTCAATTTTATTCTTAACAGTTCTTTTTTATAAGTGTTTCATCTTCATTAGGACAACCTCTGTAAAGCGCATAGAAACTATACATAATTTTGCGCTATATAAGTGAATATAATATTAATAATAAAGATAATCACAAAAATGCAAAAATAGGGTGGAGTCATTTAAAAATAATCTCAAGAACCCCAGGGCCAGAAAAGTTCCAATATACATGAAAGCTTCCTGACATAGTGCAATTTTAAGTTTTTTAAAATCATGGCCTCCAGAGGTAGAGTGAGGCCACAATAGGGGATCAAAGTTTTATATACAAAAATATAGGAAAAAATCTTCTGCAGAACCACAAGGCCAATTTCAATCAAACATGGTACAAATCATTGTTGCGTGAAGGGGATTCATGTTTGTTGAAATGAAGGGCCATGTCCCCTTCAAAGGGGAGATAATCACAAAAGTGCAAAAATAGGGTGAGGTCGTTTAAAGAAAAGTTCAAAGTTGCATGACAGCTTTCTAACATTTTGCAAATTCAAAGTTGCTAAAATCATGGCCCCCAGGGGTAGGATGGGGCCACATTAGGGGATCAAAGTTTTCCATGTGAATAGGGAAAATCATAAAGAGACAATATAGCTCATTTTGCTCAAAAATTGTCAAATGACAATTTTCCCAGAGCTTTATCTAATTTAGTTGCATAGTTGAATGTATAAACTTTGCGAACAAAAAAAATAAGTTGAAAATTCTTGTTTAAATGCAAGAAGTAATAGTTTTTGAAGGCCCTTTTTTTAAATACATTGAGACTTCTCCATTTGGTCTTCGGACACATGAGCACAGATGGTAAACAGTCCAGTGAAAGGACGTGTACAATGGTTAAACCCAGAATTTTGACAGATTATGTGAGAAAAGGGTTAAAATAAAATGAGATACAACTTGTACACGAACTAAAATTTATGTGGGGATATTAGTATGACCCTCTAGCTACAGACACACATGCAACACTTTAAAAGAAAGCGCTATTTTTTTTCTAAACGTGTTTTTAAAAAAAAAACAAAAACACCATTGTTTAGTTGATAGGGACATGAAAAGTTTTCCATTATAATAATGATTTATAATTTCTTGCTTATAAGAAGCAGGAAATAATTCCATAATCAGAGCTCCAAATAAGGAATGTTTGAGGGTAAATACTCTATAAATGTTACCAAATCCATATTAAATCAGGCATACAATTACTCATTAGTGAATTTAAATACTCTTTATAATCCCAAAGTAATGTGTACTTGTGACAGTATACTGTAAGTATGGATTTTCTATTCATATGAATTGATCCCAAGGGCATCCGGGTTAGAATAGAAACTCAGTATCCCTTGCTTGTTGTAAGAGGTGACTAAATGGGGTGGTCTTTCGGATGAGACTGCAAAATCTGAGGCCCTTTGTCACAATAAAGATCCCTCCCTATGCAAATGCCAAGCATAGGCCTAAATTTTGCAGCCCTGTGTGTAAAACGAGAAATATTTAATCAATATATTCATATGAATTGAGGCTAGCTCAGCTCTTGATCTTACCTGAAATAATTGCTATGAAAAACGTAAACGATGACTATGAAAATATTTAAAGATGACAAAGAGATTTCGGAACATTGCACATAAAATGTCATCAGAAAAACAATACATCTTCCGTTAAACTTTATCTTGGATTTTTTACTGAAAGGCAGCTCCTGCAGCATTGTCTCACTAGATATTTTTAATAAGCATAATTTGCGAGAATGGGAGTTGTGCATTTATTGACCAAATTCCTGTCATACATGCACTCATTTTACACAGGTGGAGGAAAACCAATTCTTGGTTGACAATACAAGGTGATGGGAATCTCGAGTTCTTATCTGATAAATTTGCAATGAAAAGAAAGTGCACATAACATATATGGGCAGAATAAGGTTTGTCAAATTTTTAAAAGATGCTATTGTCTTTTGACTTTGAAACCAATATTTTTTGGTCAAGAAATGCTTTTTAAGGCATCGAGCTCGCTCGAGAGCCTTCTAGCGATCATGCAAAATTTTGCCCCTACCCCGCCTTTCCAATCTCAGTGGGTGAAATCAAATAGTGCCTATTGGTATTGAATGTTTCTTACGATTCAAGACTTTGAAACATTGAATTTAATTGATATTTGAAATGCACAATACCATTTTCGTTGTTGATGTCATTGTTTATTATATCTTTGTTCAATAGTTAAATAACGATGGCAAGAAAAGTTCACGTTCATTATTCGCGGATGGATTTACTACGAAACAGATTTTCCCGTGAAATTTGTGTCGCATGATATCATTAAGTACTTACAAAATAACCTGCTCAAATTTGGTTTTCATTTTTATCTATAGTCTCGTAGTTTCACCAAGAATCCTTATTTCAGATCAGTAGAAACAGATAAATACTAAATTGGATCGCGCATTGTCACGGTTTGGTTCCTATTCCAAAAACACAAAGACTTACCAGTTTTGTTTTCGGTAACCCGATCCTGATTCTTAATTAAGCAAAAAGAAAGTAGTATGTGCATTGCGATGAAAATAACAGGTTATTTTGTGAAGAAACCCAATTGTCATTGGGGAACTGGAAATCAGACATTTGGTCACATAATATCTAATTGTATTTAGAATAAATGGTCAAATTCTGTATTGATGGCAAAACAGCAAAGGTAATCAGTAAAATTAAGAAAATACTCTGTTGATTTTTTTTTCTGAAAAGTAAAATACTCATTGATTTCAAAATCAAGTGGTAAATACTGTGAGGTATAAAATTATTTGGAGCTCTGATACTCGAGAAGCGAGTTAGGACCCCTTTAATGGGTATTTAAATACGTTTTTACACAGCAAGTGTGTTGTCATTTTGAATCACATGATGTAATATGACTTTGGATGATGTTTAAAGTGCAGTTGAGAGCAAATCAATGCATTTCCAATGTTCAGAATTGTCAGTATCATGATTTATATTATTTTATCATACATGTTTTAAAAAACAATCAATTAAAGTGTAGAAAATGAGCTGTAGTGTCTCCTCAGTATGGGCCAAGGTGACTCAGGTGAACAATGTGACCCGTGGGCCTCTTGTTTTCAATTTGATCTTTTTAACATTTCTTAAAATTGGTTATTAATCAGATTTAATTGGAACTGGTTAATCATTTGTTTCATCACAAACCAGAACTAATTCATCAAACCATACAATCTGGATCCTGATGCAGTTTAATGTGTTTAAGATTTGGTAGGCTTAGAAACAGTGAGTCAAAATGGTTTGCTATTGTTGTGTGTGCAGTTTGCAATTATGAAATTATCAGAAGTCCACCAATGTTATATTTTACTTAACTTAACCATATCAATGGAAAATGTTTTGAATTATATGCAACATTAGAGCTGCTCTCTTGTCATCTGTTATGTATTTGTCTAGAAAATCTCTAACAATTTGAGTAGCTATATTTACTGACAATTCAAAATTGTTAATTAGTGAAAGATGCAGTTAAGAAGCAAAATTACCACAGCTTGCTCATGTCTCCTTTGAATACAATTTTGTGTAAATCATTAATAAATCTGTTGCATTGTAGTAATGTAGAGATTTCGTAACTGGTTTGAAAGCTAAAATTTGCAACTAATTTGCCTTTATTACAGGCCACGCAAGAGTGCAGTCAGTGTCTGTTCTGATATGGGCTTTCAAAATGTACATGTGTTTCTGTGGAATCAACATTTAATGTATTTTTCATGATATTTCCCAAAATTAATATTATATAACCACTTAATTGGGGATTGAAGTTATTGTTAATATTAGCATTCAAGTTGTATAATCTCTAGATATAAATCATGCGTGTTTAAAATTAACTTTAAAATACAATAAACATTATATAGTTGTGAGTTTGCACTGCATTGTTTTAGGTTCAATTTATGTCATTTATATGACATACAGAAAGAGTTTGCAGTGTTTTGTGGAGTCCAGACTATTTTTGCAGATTCACACAATTAGTAATATATCCAAGTAATCTTGAGGTGATAAGGGGGATTGATTCCAGACAAGTGCCTGAAAACTCCTTTTAAAGTTGTTATCCTTCTCCATAAATTTGTTTCATTAACGAATCTTGCTTACTATAGCATTTAATATATCTTAATTAAAGTGAGTTCACAATTAACTCTTCATCCTAAAGGGATACATGTACGTACAAAATGCATATTGTCAGTATGGTCTGATCTAAAACAATATAATAATTATGTAACTTCTTGCGCATCTTCTGCGGCCTGATACCTTTGACACTTGTGTCGAGTTGATTTCTTGTGTGCATTGGGATGGCTTTAATTTTCATGGATACTTCATGAAATTTTATTTTCTGATTACTGGGTGAGACTCAAGTTTTGCAAATGTCAATTTGTTCATCCTAACAGATTTTTTTTGTTTTGAGAGAGAGAAATTTATTTTTGTATGAATACATCCCAACTGTAATCATACATGTTGTGTGGAACATCCAGTGTACAAAATAATGGTGCATCTGACCATCTAAAATGTATTGATTATGCCATAGGTGTATTAATTTTCTAGTGTTAACGGTTAATGTCCATCAGGGTGTGTTGAAATATTCTGTGAGTTGAGTTTTATTTGGGATCGAGGTTATACTGAAAATAGAAATTGAAGTCTTGCTGTAACTTAATTGGAAGTTTTTTAGATACTTCAGTAACTTTTTTTTTAGTTTTTAGATTGTACATTAGTCATGGTGTGGATCAGTCCCATTAGCTTAGTGGTATAGTGTTCACATCATAACCAGGGGGTCATGAGTTTGAGCACTGCTCATGCCATGGCCATATCAAACTTGGAACTTAAACATAACTAGTGATTCCTCCATTACCCACAAACACTTATTTAGAAGTGAGAATAACAGGTCTTTCAGGTATGACCTTAAGAATAGAGGTCCTGTGTCACAGCAGGCATTGGCATGTTGAAGAACCCTCAGTGCTATGGCCCTAAGCATAGGTACTTCACCTATGGCTGGTAATGTCTCTATATCAGTGAAAAAAATATCAGAGACAAAAAACTAACAATCAATCAATCAAGATTTGGGTTTGTGAGGCTAAGGCCAGATCCAGCTGTTTTGTTGCACAGCTTTGCAGGGCTGTCCAACTAGCCTGTTCTCAATTTGTTTTGTTGCACAGCTTAACAGGGCTCTGACTAGCCTGCTCTCAATCTGATGATGACACAAAAGAAATTAACATGAATTTGAAAGAAAATTTGGGCTTTCTTGGAAGTTGTGAAATAATATGTACAACATAGCTTACATATATATTAAATAATTCTACTTTGAAATTAAACAGGTACATTGTCAAGGCTTGCAAATTTTTGTCAGGGCTGACAAATTTTGCCAACAGTCAGTCCTGCATGGCATGTCTAGATGATTTGATGGCAAGTTTCTTCTGCTGGAACATCTCTGCCTTGATTGAAATATGCTATTCTATTTTTCAATTTCAAGAGACTTTTGCAAAGGGTCATAAACTTCATGGTACCATACAGCAGAAGTTGTTAGAAGAAAAACCAGACATTACTCCCAATATAGAGGGATACTGGAGGAGTCTGCAACCTGTCATCCCAGCCATTGAACATGTGTTTTCACTGGAGGACCATGTTCAACACCCACAACTACATTACAGAGGAATTTTTGATTGCCTGGCAGTCTACAGGTATGTAAGAAAGATAACTCTTTTGGTCTTAGTTATTACACTCATATTTCAAGGGAAGGAATACTGAATACCATAATGAAACATACAAAAATTTGTTTTAAAACCTTAAAAGGATATACTAGTCTTGAAATTGACAGCATAAGATTTTTTGAGAAATGTCAAAATTTGTAGTGGTTTTTTTTCTGCACATTTGAATGACAGACGGTATGAGTGAATTACAATGTGTTTCATATAAATTGAGTCATGATTATTGTCTAACTCTGAAAGTATGTGAGAAACACTCAAGGTATTAACACTTTATCAATGCATAGGGTTGGATCTTAATTTACGATAGATTGTATATTCAGTGCAGTTAACCCATCCTCCAGATGTTTGATGTTTAAAACCAGTTCCGTAAATATATCTTGTCATGAATTCTTTCCCTACAACAGAAACTTGTTATTCTATAACTGGCTACAGACCAAACAATGCAACACCAAGTGCAGAACAAAGTTTCTAGAATGTTAGCATGTACATAAGTCATGTGAATGAAAATCTCCACTGAGTTCAGAAAGTGTGGATTTTCTTGTTGGAATGAATGGCGTTTAGACATATTTAAATGGTGAATTTTTTTGTGTTATCAGACTCCTTGTCTTCTTACTTTGTCAACATTTTTCCATTGTCTTTGTCACCTTTGAAATGAATTTTTTGTAATTGCCCTTGTAGGCAAGACTTTTAAAATATTTGAAGGAAATTTGGTAGGGCATTGTCATTTTGCTAATTGCATAACAGTTTTTATGTCCTGGAATAAATTGTAAGTAACTGAGGAGAGAACAAATAAACTGTCTTACATAAAGTGGTTTAAAAATTCTGACAATGCTTCGGTTTATTATACTCCCATTAATGAAGTTTGAGTGGTATATAGCTTGTCCCTATGGTGAAGAAGTATTCAAAGCTATTAGTATTTAATTACTTGCTGAAGCTGAGTTGATTTAATTAACTTACACCAATGGTGAGTATATAGATCACTTTCAGTGATTTTGGGGTCCAAGGGTCAGGTCAACAAGACACTGATAAAAGAAACTTTAATTGATTTTCCTTATTATCTAGAGTAATGAAACTTTCTGAAATGGAATGACCCATGTTGATGTTGGAGTACAAAGATTAAGTAAATGTATGTGTGTATGTGAATGAAGGGGTTTAGGTACTTTTTAAGGGGTATCAAATGGGTATGGGATCTTAACAGTAAACTCTATCAGGGAATAGGTAATTCCAAATTTCAACAGACATAACTTGAAAAATAGCATAGATACAGTCTTATAATTTTCAGCAATGATAATGGAATGATGGCAAGTGCATTCTTGTATGAAGGTCAACTAACTCCAGTGACATTGACCTCTGACCTTGATCATATAGACTGGTATAACTTCAGAACCTGGATTAATAGAGATATGGTATCTTCAACAATTATAACTGGATATAGGTATCAGGGTCAAGTGACTTCAGTGACTGTTACCTTGATTGAATTATGAGGTCTACAAAGTAGTGTCAAGGTCAGATGACTCCAGTGACCTTGACATTTGACTTTGATATTAAAAAAGTTATGTAACTTAATAACCTGGACTGATAGAAACATGGGATGTTCAACAGTGATGATTGGATGATGGAGCCTATAAACTAATATCAAAGATCAAGTTACTCCAGTGACCTGAACCTATGAACTTTATATACTCCATTTCTTTCTTGTAGAAGTGATAGTATTGAATAAATAAATCTCAACATTTTTCTATAAAACCTTTCACTATCAATATGTCAAAAAGAGAAGATTAGTTAATTTTATTTGTGAGTAAATGTTGTGTATTGACATTTATATTTGGTCAGGATTTTACCAACCTCATTTCAACCTAACCAATGGGGTATTTTAAAAGTATTTATATCTTAAATTCTAAATATCTATATTGCAAAAACTTCAAATGAAAGAAGAAAGGAGGACAGTGCAAAGAAATGTAATACAATATGCTGGCTACATATCTGTATACAATAGTATACTTTTAGACCAAGGATAAAAGGAAGGGACTGTCTCATATAGTGACAGGCTTTTAATTTACTATGTTATGTACAATTAATTACAGAACATACCATGTAACATTAATACTTACAGCATCATAAGACATATGTTTATCAAGTAGTTCTATATTCATACACACATTGTTTATTTGCTTTTGTTGTCATTTCTGTGCCACAGTCAATATAACTGATACACATTATAAAATAACTTGTGTAGAGCCCGCGATTAATTTGGGAGAATTTATAATCTTGATTCCTTAGTATGAAATAAAAAAAAAATAAAAATTGAGTACATAGTATTGATAAGGAGAAAAGCTTTTACCAAAATATGAAATTCATGGCCTGTGATTCAGGGGTTTTTATGTTAAGGTAGGGCTTTATGGCTCTTTAGTAAAAAGTGTTATGTCTGTAAAAATCTTATTCCTGATTCCAGGATATTAACCTAGAAAATGAAGTACATAAAAATGAGGAGAAAAGCCTCTACCAGAATTGTGAAATTCATGGCCCCAGGGTCAGGGTTTTGGCTCTAAAACAGGGTTCTTTGACTCATAAAATTATTGTTAATTAGAGGCCCTTATGATTCACCTGAGTATTAGTTAAAAGTATCATAAGTCCCAAGGGCTATGAAATGTAGGAAAAATTTTGTGCTCTGCATATCAAAGCTATATTTTGATATTTAGCAATAGTACAAACAAGATGTGTTAATCTTATTTACTATTTACTCCATCTAAATGTCTATTTAGTGTCAATTTTATATCAATAGCAATAAAGAAGATATTATCTAATTACACATACACTCTATATATATATATATATGAGAGAGATTGGCACTATCCTGGAGACAGAACTTCTACTCCAGAGATCATGAAATTTACAATTTTGGTAGAGGTCTTTCTGTTCTACATCACTATGCATTTAGTTTTTCTTAAGATGTTCAGGTGTAGAGATGACGAGTTCGGAAAATTGGCCAAGTTTTGGCAGTTTTTGCCCCACCCCTAAGACCCCTGGGGTGCAGGAGTCTTGAAATTTAGAATTTATGTCCCCCATGCTCCAGAGATTTGAAAAGAATTGGAATGGTATTTATCAAGAAGTTAAAAATGTTCAATTGTTAATGCATGACAGATGAAGAAGGAAGGTGACCAATTGCAATAGAGATGCATATACTTCATTATAAATCTCCTTGACTGTTGGATGTCAAACAATAAAAGCAAGTACAATGTAATGTTGGGAACTAAAGCTTTACCAAGACTGTGAACTTCATGAACTTAGAGTCAGGATTTCTGGGGCTAGGGTTGGGGGTCTATGGTTTATATAATCAATGATTCTTTAACATTCTTCTTCTAAAGCTTTGGACACCAAACAAAATCAAACTGAGAACATAGTAAAATGAGTGATGGGTGAAGGCCCTAGGGCTTGGCTATATGGATCATATAGTGAGAAAGCATTGAATCTTTTATATTCCTCTTATAAATGCTCCTAAATATTTGTCACAGAGGCTGACTGCACAGTTATAGTGAGTTGAAGATCTGTATTGAACATCATATCTCTGCTTCTCCATTTACTTTTCATATTCTATGATCATCCGCATTATGATGTTTTTGTCTATCAACTTATTAGATATGCAAGAGTGCATTCTGGGTATGATCAATTTTTAAATTGGGGCAAGATACTGACAAATATGTTGATTTTACAGGAGGTTTAACACTCTAGTTTGAAGTCAAATTCTATGGTTATTATAATGTTCGTATTTACAACTTTGTAATGTAGTGGAGAGACATTAGCTCATACCGGACACAAAGGTTGATTTATTTTGAATGAGGGGAATCCAGTCAATGTCTCAAGCATTAAAGTGAAAAAAAATTGTTTAGGTAGCCTAATACTCTTATCATAAGACATTACAAGTATTACTTTACATAAGGATTTGTTATGACTAAGCAGTGTGTCATGACCTAGAATCAAGGTTAATTGGTAAAGGTCATTGCTTTAAAAAAAAACCAAAAAAAACAAAAAAAACCGAAGTAATATTGAAAATATATGAGGCTTCACACCATTTTGGTGAACGGATTTGTTTCCTGAAAATGGAAAGTGTAAATTTATTTGATTTTCAACTGCTACTCCTCACACAATGTCATTTGAAGTATAATAATGCATACAGGCAATGGATATTTAAAATTTTCTTTGCCAAAGGGTTTAGACATAGCATTTATTGATAAATCAAGATTGCCTTGAAAATTTTCAATATGGTTAAGTTAGACTTAAGGTATTCAATATACAATGAAGGAAATTAAATAATTTTGAATGATTTAAATCATGATAAATGACTAGAAAATGTCATCATTAAAAACCAATCATTTTCCACTTGAGCCTTTTAAAGTGTTATTTGCCCTTGGTGAAAATAAAAATTGTTAATTTTTCTAAAAGTACAAGTGCTGTTCGATATGTAATGTGTAATAACACTTTGCACGATTTCGTGGATGATGATATTCTTGAGTAGCTCTATTCAATACCTTTCCAATGGTATAAACATGAGCCTTCAGCTCCATATAGTTTTAATCTTATAGTCATTTTAATAGAGCCATTCGTTGACCACTGTTGTAAAAGTGGTTGGGAAATGGGTTGAGAATATTGAAGAAATTAGAGCTTATATAAAAGTTCACGCAAAACTCGGTCATTCGGTGATGCAGATTTTTACTGAATTGGGAGAAGTTTGTGTGTTTGATAAGTTATCTTATGAGACAGTTCATAGGTGAAGAAAGAAATTTCTGACTGGCACAGAGTCCGTCAAAGATGTAGATAAATCTGACCGACTGACAGACACGGCAAATGTCTCAAAAGTCAGGGAAATAATTGAAAGTGACGGCAGGTACACGATACATGATATTGCCGAAGCTGTTGGCATATCGCAATCATGGGTGCATCTCATTTTGAAGTGTATTTTGAAAGTATGAAAGATTTCTGCGAGATGGATACTGCATATATTGACAGATGACCAAAAATGGGTGTGAGTACAAACCACTAAGCAATTGATCAAAATGTTTCCCAAATTCAATCAAAGACAATTTGCAAACATTGTTACTGGTGACATAACATGGGTTTACTGTTTTAAACAGTAAGAAAAATTGGAAACAAAATATTACTAACTAAACGGTAGAAGGCCTGTAGTTGCCAAAAGAACTGTAAGCACTTTGAAGGTTCTTTATTGCATATTCTTCTCATGTGATGGTATAGCCGTACAAATTCTGGTGCCGAAGGGCACAAGTGTTACAGGTCGGAATTACTGAGAATGTTATGCTAAAAAAGCCCTGTGTCGGGATTTAGGCATGTTCGTTAAATTCACATGCTCCATCACATCCATCTGAGCTTGTGAAGCTTTTTTGAAGTGGAAGAAGGTTACTATCTTGCCACACCCACCATACTCTCCAAATCTAGCCCATGCAACTTTTTCCTTTTTCCAAAAGTTAAAAAGTTATCTGGTCATTGTTGAAAGTCCCGACAAGCCCTTGGCTCAACCATCAGTCAGTGCCTCAGAGGTCTACCTAAATCAGCGTACCATGACGCATTTTAGAAATTATGTATTTCAAACTATGGAGAATACTTTGAAGGGATGTAATGTTCATTTCATTATTTGAGTCAAATGCTTTTGAGATATCATTCAATACACAATACATATTGAACAACCCTCATATGTGTGATTATTTTATTTCATGTTTACATAAGTGTTTGTAACTTTCTACCAAGAAGTATGACATTGTAATTTCTTTTGAAATATGCTCTTCCCATAGACTTCAATGTAAAATTTTAGGTGAAATAAATCAAGAAGTAATCAAAATTTTGTAAATTCCAATGGTGGATTGTTTTTGTTTAATAAACCCTTTAAATTGATACCATTTGTTACACCATCCGTTTAAAAATAGAAGTGTCAATATGGTATAATGTAGAATTAAATATTTCAAGATTCAATTTGTATTTAATAAAATGGAGATGATGAGGTGTCAACCAAAAAATAATGATGAGACATAATATTTATGTCCATTTTTAGCTCACCTGAGTTGATGGCTCTGGTCAAAATTTTCTGTTGTCAATCATTTTCATTGTTGTCATAAACTTTCCACATTTTCATCTTCTCCAGAACCACTTCAATCAAACTTGGTGCAAATCATTCTTTGGTGAAGGATATTCAAGTTTGATCAAATGAAGGGTCATGGCTCCTTCAAAGGGGAGATAATCACAAAAATGCAAAATAGGGTGGGGTCATTCAAAAAATATTATTAAGAACCACAAGGCTAGGAAAGTTAAAATTTACATGGAAGTTTCCCAACATAGTGCAGATTCAAGTTTGTTAAAATTATGCCCCCCCCCCCCCCCCCCCCCGGGTAGGGTGGGGCCACAATAGGGGATTAAAGTTTTACATGTGAGTATATAGGGAAAATTAATAAAAATCTTTTCAAGAGCCACTGGGCCAGAAAAGTTCAAAGTTACATGGCAGCTTCCAGACATTGAGTAGATCCAAGTTTGTGTAAACCATGGTCCTTGGGGATAGGATGGGGCCACAATAGAGAATCATAGTGTTATATGCTGATAAATAGGAAAAATCTTTAAAAATATCTCTTGAACTATTTAAAATAGAGCTTTCATATTTGGAGCTTTCATATTTTGCATATACATGTACATTCTTTATGGAAAGACCTTTCATGTGATGCAGTAGTGTATGATCTTGTGACCTACTTTTCACCTACTTTTTATAAACCTGTACAATATGTTCTGAACCATATAAGGTAGATCTTTCATATCCTTTACATATATTTCTTATGTCAAACCTGTAATTTTATATCATGACCTTTGACTTTGTGACCTTGAATTTGGAATCGCAAACATAACCTATTAGATATATGCAGAACTATTTTAGGTGGGCTTTCAGATTTTGGATATATTTTTTATGGAAAGATATTATACACAGAGGTGTTTGATCTTTTGACCATGGAGTTTGACCTACTTTTTAAAAAAAAATAATAATCTATTCAGTATCTCCTGCACTATGTAAGGTAGAGCTTTCATATTTTGTATATAGGTTCTTAATGTCAAAGGGTTTTTTGGGGGGGTTTTTCTTTTTTTTTCTTTTTGTGAAGTTTGGCCTTGTGACCTTTACCATAGAGTAGGATTTACTTTTAAAGCTGAGATTTAATCAATATCAATACAAGCTGTAACTGATGGTAAATAAATTGAAAAATAAAAGAACAAATTTGATAACACATTTGTGACTGAATACATATAATTTCATAGAACCAGAGTGAATCTGAAGCAATAAACCCTTCAATTCATAAAAAAAATGTTGATTCATATTTATGAATCATTGTCATCTCAGTAATTCCTGTTTGTAATCTCCAATGTGCATTGACCTTGGAGGTCACCAGTTCAGAAAAATGCAAAAGAGAGACACTGTGCATGTGTCAGATTTGTGAGCAATTTAATATGCCAAATTTATTGCTAATTTATAAATAAAATTTCATTAAGTGGCACATTTGCTTAATTTAATTACTTTCTTACACATATAATTCTTAATGTCATTCATGACACAATGTAATATTTTAAAACAAACAAGATGTGTAGTTAGTCAGTCTCTATCTTTGTATGACCTCAGTCTTAGTGCAACCCGATTATGTTTGGCAATCATCATTCCCATGTCCATGTATACAGCATAATGGCAGTTTATATGAAACCCTCATTGTAGGTATGCTCTCAAACAATATCCCCTTGTTTATTTTGCAGTTATATGGATAGGTGTCATTGTGATGCATAATTGTATAATTGAGAAATACTGTCAGTTACAGCTTGTATTGCTTTAAGGTAGATCTTTCATATTTTGTATATAGATTTTTTATGGCATGACCTTTTGTTTTGACCTTGTGGCCTTGGTATTTGACATACTTTTAAGAAAATGTAACCTGTTAAATATCTTTAGAACTATTCAAAGTAGGGCTTTCATATTTTGAACATAGATTCTTAACAAGACCTTGTGATGCAATCATATTTGATCTTGTGACCTTGACATACTGTACTTTCTTTAAAAAACCAAATCTAATTAACATCTCCAGAATTATTTAAAATAACGCTTTTATTTTGATATATACTCTTCATGGCAAGACCTTGATATGTGTCAGTGTTTGATCTTGTGACCTAGACCTGGAAGTTTGATGTACTTTTATTAAAATTCTGACCTATTCAATATCTCCTGAACAATTCAAGACAGAGGTTTCATATTTTGTATACAGATTTCTGATGGCAAGGTTTTTTGTATCATACTGTAATCTATGAACTTGTGACCTTGGTCTTATCCAGAACAGCAAGATCATTTTAGTCATATTGGTGTTGAGGCATCTCTGTGTTATGTGAATTCATTTTCAGTTATGTTGTGATCCTTTAGGGCAGAGGTTGGGGCCACAATATGGGGTCAAAATTTTTCATGGGAATAAAGATTGATTAAAAAAATTACTTCTAAAATTCACAATAGCTGGACAACAGCATGGGCAATGTGAGTGGTGTGGCACGTGAGCCTCTTTTTTTCAGATGATGTTATCAAGAAAAAAAAATGTAAGGAATCATTTCATATCATTTTATTAACTAATTTTTAAAACCTTCAGTAATATTTTATTGAAATAAAAATGTTATGCAATGTATTTTGAAACATGACATTACAAATTTCAAAATGTGTTGAACACTAACCTGATGATATATAATACATTTTACAATTCATGGGGGCATCAATAAAAATTTGTCAATCAGTTGTGAATGCTATATTATCATTAATCTTACCAACAACAAAAAAAATAGATAAATAAAAACGATTAAAATTGCGAAAGTTATGATTCTTCTGTAGAAACAAATACATCCATAGCTACTGGTGTGTGTGTCTTAAATATAATGTAAAGTTTGCCATTAATATTCAGTTTCTATATTTGGTTCGAAGACAGGAATGTAATCTGCAGGGTCCATACCATAGATGCTCTAAATTCAACATTTTTGTGATAAGCAATCACCCAATTACATTTTCTGTCATTTCTTGATACAATCAATCCCCCAGGATTATGTGTCGGTATAAATGAACAGATTGGATCTGGATAAGATGAACTGAATTTTAAAGCCTTCTAGGATTTTTCTTATTTTTGGCTAGAGGGTTGAATGTTACTTAGCATATTAGGAAATAACATTATAATCTCCAGACAGAAAGAGAATGGAATTAAATTGAAAATGATGTAACTGTAAAGTGCCAGTAATTGTACTTCCTATAACTTGACAAGACATGTCTCTGGTGTTGGCAGTATTGGGTTAGTGGGGCTGCTTTGCTGAAATTCCTTACATTGTTTATTTTTATAAACTGTCTTGGGTATCTATAAGCTATGGAGTTTGAAAATACCAATGGAGAAGATAGATTATACTGAGTGACACTAATTAATCAAAATTGTATGTTTAGAATGTTTTATCAGATCTCAAATATCATAGTGTTCATTTTCCCATGCCATGGTTTACAAATTTTAGAAAGAAATTATATGTCATACATTTATGTAGATGCTAAAAAAATTTCAAATCTTCATTACCACCAGTAAAATTGAAATTTTATATATGTAATATATTTAGCCCAGCTGGACTGCAGGATGGTATATTGGCCAGATTTTACTGATATATTTATACCCTTGCAAACAAAGTTTAGGGAAGGTATACTGTAATCACCTTGCCCATCTGTCTATATCTGTAGAGATAATTTGTCCAGAGTATATCTTTAACACTATTGAACAGATTTTATTATCTTCTATAAATAATGAACTTCGATCTCTTGAAGTTAAATCACGGTGGCAGTTTTTCTCTCTATATAAATTAGCAAATTTACTCAAGATCTCTTAAATGTTCGATCTCTCAAAGTTCTTGATCTCTCAAAGTGAAATTTGAGTCCTGTAAAACATATTTCATTGTTTTTCACTCTTGGTCTCAAAAAGTGGTGGTAGCAAGCATATACCCACTATCACTGGACCATATAATTATTTCTGTTTGGACCTTACCTGTGAATGCCTGGGGCTAGCTCTGGCTGGGTTAATTAGGTGTTAATATAGGTAACACTTATGTGTGTTTACTTGTGGGGTGTATAGTTAATTGTTTAATCTGTTAGTTTAATTAAACCCTCCACCTGCTCTTAGATTTTGTTATATAAATTCCACTATAGACAAAATTTATGACTTCTTCAACTTCTTTCCACAAGGAGACAGTAATTTTGAGAATATAATTTAGATCGAAACTTGCCAAGGAAATCTTGTTGTTTATTAGAATGTGTGCTTTGTGTAAAGCAAATGGAAATAGTGACAAGTGTGGACTGTGTGTATAAGTGACTGTAAAACTTTGTTATGTATGAGAATTTTGTCTTGTAAATGTACATGTAGATCTATCTTAATATGAGAAAAGCTAGAACAAAAACTTATAA